>JAYMTF010001024.1:0-27165 GCA_036897485.1 Pelargonium nanum | reverse complement strand
AAGTTTAGGGACTAATTTGGAACAAAACGGATAGTTCAGGGACTAATTCGGATCTTTTACCTAGTTTAAATCCAATTTGAAATTGGTGTAAGTTATGATTTTGGATCAAGTTTGAGTTTAGATGCAAAATGTGTGGGATTATCCAATTCGAAATTTGGTCGGATTCATTTTGCGTGACTCTAACTAGAAAAAATTGATAAAGTTTCAGGAAACTATGCTAATTCATTTGCATGAATGCCTTTTGTGCGGGATTCATCATTTTAGTAGCTCGTACATGACAAATCAACACAAATTATCAATCTAAATTTTAAGCTTTTGTATGTTCCATTCCAAACACAAGCAAATGCACAAAACCTATAGTAGATTGAAGCAAACATGAAGAGTCCAAGCTCTTTATAGCAAAGAATGTAAACAAGTACTAATTCAATGTTAATACTAATATAAATCAAAGGTGTATATATTATGGTTGTACAAAGACTGTCAAATGACAAATGTGAAATAATCTAACAATGTCCGGCTCGCATAACATGAGCCAGCAAATGTACAACATTTGGGGCAAAAATTAAAAAACCTATCCCCGACAATCCGCACGAATAATAAATAAACTAATTTCCAAAAACTCTCATCTGCCTGACTTCTAAAACATCTCTGCATCATTCTAAGGCAAGTAAGGCTTAAAAACAACAACAGACAATAACCCTGCAAATAAATAGGCTACATTCATCTCTCCCGGGAAAATTCAATTCACAATGGGATAGATTTGGTGGCTGTGGTCGGTTGACCTCAAATCCCGGGCTTAAGACGAGCTTCAAGACTAAGCGGAGTGATAATTTTAAGGTCAGCTTACCTGCTCTCCTATTAAATCGAGACCAACAACTAGGAACGAGATCCCTTGAAACAAGAGGAAGTAGAAGTGAATCCCTTGGGCAGACAACAAACTTCTCAAGGAGGCGGTTAACAAAATAAATGCGAGTGCAAGTTCCTTCCTGTACAATCGATTCTTCTTAACTTTGACGCTTTTCTTGGCACTTTCAAGCTTGTTCAGCTCATCAAGTACTGATTCTGAGGAGGATTGGGTGAGACCACGACCACGACTTTCTATTAGAGGATCAGCTTCCTTTTCAGCAAAGGCAACCAGATCTGTCTCTGACGCTCTTCCCAGTTTCTTTGTTACTACCCACTCATAAGAACTTCCAAATCGAAATAGTCCTGATATCATGGCGTTGAATTTGGTCACGGACATGGTGTTCTCAAAGAGAAGATAAGGGACTATGAATGGGAACGATCGTGGTGCTGGAAGGATGTTCAAGATAGACATGATTCCGGGGACATAACAAACAACCCAAGCAGGTAGCTGAGCTTCAGGTAGGAACATGGTCAGGGGGAGAATAATGCAGAAGAGAGTGAATGAATAAAAAGGCAGGATAAGCTTCCGCAAGAGGAAGAAAAGGAATATCAAATTGGCTTTCTTGGCCACACTAACCTGCAACAAGAAAGAAAGTTGTTATTAACGAGACATTAACTTATTTGTTTCCCGTAAAACATAGCATAGTTGTGAAATAGTATGTTTCATTCACTGAAAATTACTTGCTTTTTTCTAGAAGAGGAATTTACAGGAAATCATTTCCTCACCAAACAAATGGAGTCTTAAAATCTACTTTGTGTCCATGTAGAAAGCAAAACCTAAATGGTCTCGATTAACATGCACATTGAGGGATTCCTTTATTTAGTTTTCCATTAAACATGTATGTGCTTTGCCTAACAATGATTTCTGACGCGCCATAATTAATTATATCAGTAGAATAATAGCTGCTCAAATGTGCTAATTTTGATTTTTGAATTCAAATCGTATCACTCAATGAGTTGTTTTCCCCACATGCATGTCTGCTCAAATTCTGATGAAAGGAGCCATAATCTAGAACAAGCCTAGCTCTGTCAGTATTTTTCCAAGAAATAGAATTATCAATATTTAACAAAAACAGGCTGCCCACATCAACTGATCTCAATTATTTTGCTATTTGACAAACAAATAAAAGCTATGAACCAGCAAAGTACAAAAGATTGGTATGAGAATAAAGTAAAGATGTGGCTGCATGTATATAATTGCATTTGATTATATGCATCCACAGATAAGAGAATGTAGGAAGTCGGAAATCAAGCAAGAAAGAAGTCAAGATCTTGCAAGAAAATATGATATTTGAGTGAAACTTACCTTTGCACGAAGTATGTCAAAGAAGCACAAGCGGAACAACTGCATTGGACCTGAATGCCAACGATACTGCTGTTTCTTGTATGCTTCATAGGACTCTGGAAGTTCACAAAGGCACTGCAGAGAGGAGTACAATTAGCAAACCAAAATATCAATTTCTCAAAATTTGAAAAATACTTGATGCATTTCACAGACCTTCACATCATTCAAATAAATGAACTTCCATCCACAAAGGTGAGCACGGACAGCAATATCCATGTCCTCAACAGTTGTTCGTTCTAACCAGCCACCACAATCTTCAAGGGCTTTGATTCTCCATACACCAGCAGTTCCATTAAAACCAAAAAAGTTTATAAACACACCATTGACTTGTTGCTCAACCTCAAAATGGAACGATAAGTTTACATTTTGTAATCTTGTCAGCAAGTTTTCATCCTTGTTAACGAAGGCCCACCTTGTTTGGACCAAGGCAATATCATCCTTCCCCTTTAATAAAAACAAACATATATTCAGAGACATGATGACCAACAGACGATCATATCAACTAAAAGCATAATCAAGTTCATCATGAAGAGCCTTAGTTCATGGCCCAAAAAGGTATGAAATGCTTATGAGCAAGAACAACACCATCCCCACGCATAGCAGATAGCTCTTCGACCTACTATATATGGATTCATAATTAAGAACACCCATCCAAGCGTGTGTCATCAATCATCATCATTTGATTTATTATTAAACAATTATAAATGAACAAGAACTAGAAAATAGGAATGAAAGCAGTTTTCCACAGCTAAGCAAGGTCTAATACTCCACAAAATCTTGTTGATTTTACTAGTTATAACTTGGCATAATCAGTTAATGAAATGGAATTAGAACAATAAAGTACTATGAATCTCAGGGCTCTGTGAGCAGTATTTTGGGGAAGTCCAGGTTGTATTGAGATTAATAAATGTTTGTTTCAGTTGATACCTTCGTAATGTTTATTATATCCCAATGAGAACTGATGCAATAAATATTGTCGCAGGAACTAAGATCCTCGCTATATTTGTCAGAGATATATAGGACTTGGTAGACTAAACCCAGATTTCCTCATGCATCACTCCAATCCATCGCCCTCATAAATAGCAAAACAAAGTGGAAAGCTTTAAGAACTAAAAGTAGCTTATAAAAATAAATAAAAACTGATATCAAAGTGGAAAACCGACTTCCCAAATACAGTCACATAACAAACCATTATGTGGCTTTCGCACCATAAGAAATACCTAGTGAACTAATTTGATATCAAAGTACATGATCTTGCAGATGCAAAGTAGCAGCATGTGAAACAGATGCACCTTTATTTTTAAAGCTTAGATGTAACATGTGCAGCTAAAAAGACATCTTTGAGCAGAAAAATGGTGAGGATATCATTGCAGGTGGAGTAACTACATCCTACACATTGATGCTTTAGAATAATATAAGCCACATTAACGCTTCTCTTGCTTTAAACAAAAGTTCCGAAGAAAGACAGAGAAGCATGTACTGTACCCAACAAAATAGTTAAGCCAGCTCAAGCCAAAAGAACAATGAATAGAAACGTTAAATTAAATTACCTTAAAATGAGGAATAGTTTTCTTCAAGAAATCTGGTGGAGGCAGAAAATCTGCATCAAAGATCGCCACAAACTCATAATTCTTTACATAGTCACAACTCATGGCAGATTTGAGATTCCCTGCTTTATAGCCTGTCCGTATAAGGCGATGTCTATATACTATATGCACACCACGTTGTTGCCATTTCATTACTTCTGCCTTGATAAGGAGCTGCACATCTATATCATCAGAATCATCTAAAACCTGTACAAGCATTCTCTCCTTTGGCCAATCCTGGATACACACAGCTGCTATAGATTGCTGGTAAACCTGCATAATTAGTATGAAATGTGGCGTTACGTACAGGGTATCCAAAAAAAGAGAGAACAATCTCCATATAGTGAAATCGCAGCACATGCATTTAAAACAACAGGGAAAAGGAGATAAAAATGTATGCATGCATGGATGGATAGAAGTAGAAAAGATGAAACGGAATCTACTTAGGAATTCACAACTACCATCACCGTAAGAAGAGTGGCACTGCAACAGATAAATTATACCATGCTCGTTCACCAATAGCAATACCAAACTTTGCACCACAAGGCTATCACTGCCATTTAATACTTAATAGCAATGAAATAGAGTCTATACATTAGTCAACTTGTCCAAGAAAGAACGTAATCATCATAAGCTAACACAAATTAATAATAGTTATTTTATAGCAACTTCATCTCCAACTTCATGTTGCACCTTAATTAAGTAGAATATCAATAGTGAAATTATTTTGTCTCATTAAATATTATAACCAATTCCACACTCCAAAAGATGAATATAAAAACACATACATCAATTATATAACACAACAGGTAGGTTCAAGTCAACACATAAATCTACAGAAACCTTAAATGTTTTATATGACCTAATTGATTGGATCCTTATCATCTAGAGCATTGAAAAAAGAGGAAGAAGAGGAACACCACCAGAACTTCAACAAGATCAAACATCACTGACTCTAAAGTCTAAATTATGATGTTACATTGGATTCAATTGAAGCAAAAGTTGAACTAGTAGCAAGTTTCAGCTCAATTATGTGTTACAAGGATTTGAAACCTACTTCTTCTTACCTCCTTCTCGTTGCACATCGGAATCTGAACGAGAACCATTGGATAATCCTCCACATTCTCATTCCTTCCGTTGGCCGGATACTGCATCGGCGCCACCGGCTTCAGCCTCCTGAACTTGATCCAAAAGCAGCCCAACATCAACACCACCCGATCCACCGACTGTATGAGGAACAAGACAATGCACAAATCGGTGAGTTTCTGCAGCGGCGGGGCCAAGTAATCGGCCCGAATCTGGAGCCAGTGGGCGTAGACGACGGCGACGAGGCCGAGCACATCCTGGGAGCGGAGGGAGGGGGGGCTAAAATGCCAGCCCTTGAAGTAGGCGAGGAGCTCAAAGCAGAGAAGGACAAGGACGGCGGCGAGGAAGACTCTGATAGCGCGGTAGAGCCTGGAGGGGGCGGTGGCGGGGGGCTGGGAGGAAGCGATCCGGCGGTTGGCGGTGCGGATAAGGACGAAGAAGCCATTGGTGATGGAGGCGACGGTGACGGCGAACTGCTGGAATTTGAGACGGCAGACCCAGGAGAGCTGGCGAGCGGTGCGGGAGCGGTGGTCCTTGCGGTCGCCGCGCGCGACGGGGCTGGGGATCTCGAGGGCGAGAAACGCGGCGTCGCCGTCGCCGGCATCGGCGGACGATGACGACGACGAGGAAGGGTTTTCGATGAAGAGATCGTGGTGGCGCTCGCGCTGCTTGTTCCACCATTCTTGAAACTCGTAATTTTCGGAATGAGACATAGCAATGGAGGTTGAGATTGAGAAGCTTTTTTTGGATTCTCTATAGATTTTTTTGGAATTCACAGTGACATTTTGGTTGCAGAGAATTGAGAGAGATTTGAGCTAAATTTAGGAAAGGAGGTATTGCTAATTTGGTGGAAAGAGAGAGAGAGGCTTTCAGTTTCAGCTATCTATTCTCTCTTTTTGATCTTCTTCTTCTTCTAAAAACTCTTGTCCTGTTTTGTTTTGTTTGGTTTTGTTTTGCAGTTGGTGAGTATTATGTGTGCACAACCATTTGTAAGGGTTTTTGTCATTTCTGATTCAACAAGCAGACCATGTGCTCTATGGTCCATTGCTTTTATATTTTCACTCATACATTGATTTATCTCAATATGTCTTCTTAGGCATCACAATGGTAGATTATAAGGTATTCATAGCACAAGAATAGGAAATGATTTTTCCATACCTAATGTGTATCCTCATATGAGCTAAAAAATATATATAAGGAAATATGTGTATGAGCTTCTATGAACAAATTTGTATATGTAAAGTCACGCATGTGTTTTGTGCATTTAATATTTTTGGTCTAATGTGTAACATTATATGTTTGTTCGGGTCCATCTGGCTTGATTTGGACCCAACATTTGGTACCCGGATGAACCGAGAGGTTCGAGACCACTATCACATTTGGGAAAAGGAGATCAACCAAAAAATGTCGATCCTGAGGTCATAGGAGCCATTCGGCGTACCAAAGCGGATCCTTAAAAAAATTACATTTGGGTCAATCCGACCTAATCTAATATATATATTATAAAGGAAATACACACACTCTTCAAGCGAGAAGTGGCGCTCTATATATGTGCCATGTGTCAAAATTATTTATTTTATATTTTTATATCTTTTTTGAATTAATTTATTTAATTCTATAACTAATTTATTTAAATCATATTTATCTTCTCTAAAAACATCATATTTATCTTCTTCAACTAAATACATTATTTATCATTTAAAAAATTGTTCATAAATGTTTATATAATTTTTTGCTAAATATAAATTATTTTATAGTTTAAAAATATTATTTTATATAAAAATTTGTAAGTCCCACATTGAAAAAAAAATTAATAAAAAAATTATTATAAATAAGCTATTATGCTAATTGATCAAATCAAAATTGAGATTTGATCGAACCTGGTCAATTGATTGGTTGATTTTACAATTGGTTAAACAAAAATAAATCGTATAATGCTATGTTCAAAATCGGGTGTCGGTCTAACCAATATTAAAAATATATATATTTGAGTTATTTTTAGTGTTTTATTGAAATTTTCTTTTGTGTATTGATTTAACATTTATTTAAATAAATAGAATTAACAACTTCAAAATGAGGAGAAAGTATATCATTTAATTTATCATATAATAAATCATAATAATTTATCAAAGACCTGTACATCGTCGGGAAAAAAACTAGTTTAATTTAAAATAGAGATCTAAAACTAGAACGCAAAATAATGGTAAGAACTAAGAACAGCATAGTGTGGAATGGATAGAATGATAGAAATATGATAAAGGTGTGTGGAGGACACGTGGCCATCGTTGTCAAGGAATCTAATAAGGTGCGTGGAGGCCGCGTGCTTATTTCACTCTACTTTTTTCCAAATACTGTTTTCTTTTCATTTAAAGCACTCAAGTCATGATATTCTACTGCAATTCTTTTTTCTTTCTAAAGTTGAATCTAAAAAATTGGTTTATAAATTGTGGACTAGGACAAAGACAACAATATCATTCCAAATACAAGTTTCTATAGTAATTTTATGTTCTAAAAACTAATATTAACTGTATAATTAAATATATGAACAATTACAGGCTGTTATTATTAATTTTTTTATAACTTTACAGTACTCTGAACTATTTCTTATTCATTACGCAGATTGGAAAACTGTATAAAACTTTAGCCATCTGATTCATATTTTTGGATGTGTGTGCGTGTGGTGAACACAAGCACAAATCCATACAATAACAAAATGAAAACTGACTTTTGTCTTGTAAAATTGACCTCTCCATTCTAGAATACAGTATTTTTATGAACCCAACCCACCCACCTCCAATGCTTCCTTTTCTCTTTTCTTTTTTGTCTCTTGCATATCATTATGTCTCGTTGCCTCCACACTCCACAAACATATATATCTTCATAAAATATGATAGTATATATAGTAATATATTTTTCATATTGAATACTGCTAATTACAGAGTTTAAGTATGTGCAATATATGATGATGCAACATATTAAAAGGTTGTATAGTTTGGTTTTGGGGCATTGCACATGGCAATTGTTGATAAAGGAGAAGCAATGATATGTTTGAATAGAAAGTTGATGAGTTTTGTTGGGTCCATATTATTATTGGTCACTGCCCAATTCAATTCTCAACAAATTAAACAAAAATATGCATTATGTGAGTGAATGATAAGCATATCCATGCATGATTGTTGTTCCATTTGCCAAACCCAACCCAATTGCATCATTTGCATGGTAAATAAGAGCATCAGCAATGGTGGGACTCAAATTGAGTCCCTATATTTATTGTTTTATATTTTATTGTGTGCCACATCAGAAAATGGCTCAAACAAAAAAAAATTGCATTGAATGGACTCAACAAAAAGTAAATATGCAACTTTTTATTTATTTTTTGCTCATTTCAATAACCATGTGGCTACATGTGAGATTGTGAGTGGATGATGTGCAAAAAAAATAATATAAAAAAGAGAGAAGTCCAGGACCTGTTCAGAAGGCCCAGCCCCTTAAAGGGTTTCTCTACATTGATGGACTCTTCAAAAAATGAAGTGCTTTTTATGGTCACCATTCAATTTGGACCAGCATTGTGATGCTCTAACAACCTTCTTTTTCTCATTTGCTTTTTTGAAAATCAAAGGTCACATGTTAAAATAACAACCAATTATTATTACATGTGGTGGATGAGGAATAAAAAGAAAATCAAAATTTGAACCAAATGGTTGGTAGGTGAATATTTCCTCACTTTCACACTTATTTTGTAACCTATTATAATATTGATGAAGTTAACATTTTTAATAAATGGGGTTTGTTTATCATCATCAACTCTTTCACATTACAAGAGAGATTGATATTCAATCACTTTCTATACCCAAGTTTTTTTTTTCAAAGTAAAACCAAAAAATCAATGATAATCTCACATTATTCCAACTTCAAGAATTCATATATATATCTTCTGATTTAAGAAAAGAAAAAAGAATTCATATATCTTTTTCTGATGCATCTCCTTTTTTTTATCTTCTAGGTGCGTGTGCTGGGCACAAGCATAGAGCAAATATATTTATTATAATAATAATAAATATAAAACTCAGCCAGAAACACCTTCATGTGCCTATATAAATTGCTGCACCTATCTCCCACTTCATGTGCCAACTTATAATTATGTCACACTGCCTACCTATATATATATGTATGGTCTAAGCCTTGTCAACATCACAAAATACATTCAATTTATAAGAGAATTGAACTTATTTTAATACACTTCTATTGATGTACCAATTCACACATTATATATAGCTAGCAATGAATTGTGTACAAAATGAGTTAAAAAGAGAGCAAATTAATACGATGGGTTCAAAACATTCATCACTTCTAGTTGCAAATGACAGATTTTACGTGTAATTCTCATTTAATTTGGGTTCATATAATGTACAATATGCACGCTAGCCATTACAATTGAATTATGTTGTTTAGATTGTACAAAATTAATTCATCGGAGAGATATATCGACTATTCGAACTGAAATAAAAGAAAAAGTTTCAGATCAACCAGCATTTAATGCACTTGAGCGGTCATGAATCATGATGAGGATGAGGTGGGGGAGGCTGTTGTTGATTGAGAGCAAAAAGACATTAATGGACTTTAAAGTTGGAGTTGATAAATAAATGAATTCACACATTACAATACAATCTGGCTAGATGTATGACCTCTCAATTTTATTATGTCTTCAAAATAAACTTAGTTTTATAATAAAATTAAGGCGGGTTGCTATAAGCACTTTAATTTTATTTAAGATCTCAGGTTCGAATTTTTTTATATGGCAATATTCTCAATGGGGGAAGAATGATCGTGTCCGGGAGAATTTGCATCTTCAGAAACCATTGTGATGCGAGGTTAGGATATTATTGACTTCTAAGTTGGTTCCCAACAATGAAAGAAATTGATGAAATTTTTTGAAAATGTTAATTTTGTTCTTTTTGTCAACTTTTTTGCAATAGGTTATCTTAAAATTGACATTTTCAAAAAAATTCATCAAAACTAATTGACATAATAATTAAAAATTAGTTATGATAGTATAAAATTACAAAAATAAGTTTAAAGTAATCTAGTTCAAAAAAATAAAAATCATCTATAATTATGCATGATTTATAGTATTGAGTGAACACAGTTTTTTATTTTCTCCATCCCATTACAATGACACAAAAAGTAACTCAAAAAGGAGAAAAAAGAATAAATCCACCTTTCTTTAAAAAAAATTGTTGGGAACCTCCATAACCCTAAGGATCTAGTGCTTGTTTGGTAGCACTTTTAAGAAGATAGAAGTGACTTAAAACAACTTCAAAAAACTATTATTGTTTGCTAACAAAAACAAATAAAGAAATGTTTTTAAATCAAAATACAAAATTATTTAATTCAAAATTATTTTTTGAAATGACTAAAATGTATATGGTTATAAAAATAAAAAGTTAATTACGACACATCAAGTAAGGACATAGATGGAATATGAATAATTCTCTCTCTAATCCACTTTTATTTTTTTTATTGGGAACCTCCATAACCCTAAGTATCTAGTGCTTGTTTGGTAACACTTCTAAGAAAGCTAGAAGTGGCTTCAAACAACTTTTAAAAGCTATGATTGTTTGCTAACAAAAGCAAATATAAGTGTTTTTAAATCAAAATAAAAAAAATTAATTCAAAATTATTTTTTGAAATGACTAAAATGTACATGGTTATAAAAATAAAAAAAATAATTATGACACATCAAGTAAGGACATAGTTAGAATATGAATTATTCTCTCTCTACTTCTCATGCCATAAGCCAAAAATATTAGCTTCTTACAACTTCATCATCATTACACAAGTCATCCAAAATCTAGATGAAAGCAGATAATGTGTCTAACTTTTGCCTTTGACATTTGCTTATGTGCCACTATTTCATTTGATGTGTACGAGCGTTTGGAGGTCAAGAAGTGTTACCAAACAAGACACTAATCACTTAAAAAGACTTGCAAGTGAAATTATACACAAAATTAACAGTAATCTTAATTAACTCATTACTCAATAGTCTCAAATTCTTCACTGTGTTATGAAAGTATGAACCCAAATAGTTAAAATTTATTTCTCTTTCCAGCTCATAATTAACACAGACCATGAACAGAAGAAATTTATGAGTTTCCTATTTATATATTTCCAATTCTTTTGTCACCACATTAATCAATCAATTAATTTATTTAATTAATTACAATACAACCTACCTATTCTCTCCTCCACCACCTATAAATACATACTTCCAACAACACACACATGCTCCACTCACAACATATTTTTGCTTTATAAAAAGTTGGTTTCGTTGCTCTGTTTTGAGTTCATATACTGCATCAAAAAATGGCAGAAAACGGACATGCAGACCCTCAGAAGCAGAAGCTGCTTCTCCAAGAACATGAAGAAAAACACTTCATGTCCAGTGAGGTGGTCCGTGACATCATCATCGGCGTCTCCGACGGCCTCACCGTCCCCTTCGCCCTCGCCGCCGGTCTCTCCGGCGCCAACGTTCCCTCCTCCATCATCCTCGTCGCCGGCATCGCCGAAGTTGCCGCCGGCGCCATCTCCATGGGCCTCGGAGGGTACACTACTACTATTACTATATTAATTCTTCAACTTTCTTTTAAATATTTATCTTAAAATTTAAGGAAACGATGCAGGTATCTTGCAGCGAAGAGTGAAGCTGATCACTATGCGAGAGAGCTCAAGAGAGAACAAGAAGAGATCATTAGTGTTCCCGACATAGGTTACTTCTAATTAATTACATTTAAGGTTTGTTAATTAAATTACATGAATCCCAAGTGTTATAATATATGTCTGAAACTGCAGAAGCAGCTGAATGTGCTGAAATTTTAGCACAATACGGCGCCGAGCCGCACGAATACGAGCCGGTAGTGAACGCTCTGAGGAGGAACCCACATGCGTGGCTCGATTTTATGATGAAGTGAGTACACAAAATCCCAGGGCCCGTTTAGTAGTAGGAAACAGTTTTCGTTTTCAGTTTTCTATTCTCCGCGCAAAAACAAAAAAAAAAATCAATAAATTTAGAAAATCTGTTTAGCGGTAACATCTTCTATTTTTGTGTTGCAGGTTTGAGCTGGGACTGGAGAAGCCGGAGCCGATGAGGGCATTGCAGAGCGCAATGACAATTGCAGTAGCTTACATTGTGGGAGGAGCAGTGCCTCTGTTGCCTTACGTCATCTTTCCGATTGCCACGCAAGCACTGCTTGCTTCAGTGGTGGTGACATTGATGGCATTGCTGGTATTTGGGTTCTGCAAGGGACATTTCACTGGAAGCAAACCCTTGAGGAGTGCTTTAGAGACTGTGCTCATTGGAGCCATTGCTTCTGCTGCTGCTTATTGCATTGCTAAGCTCATCCAACCATAACCCACACTTCTTTTTTTTTTGTACTTATTATTATTAGTAGTTTTAGCAAAATTAAGTGGGTGTTATTGTGTTGTGCTCTTAATTAATTTCTTGCTTTCTCTTTTGTTTAATGAAAAGGAACAAGAGTTAGTGAAAAGATAAAGAACCCTAGCTTGACTAATTGGTAATGCCCTTGTTTCTTATTTTTGTTAGTGTCATATATATGCATCAAATTCATCAGGTTATGCATAAAAATGCAACCACAAATACTTGGGCAAAAACTATTATTGACTTGAAATATCTGATATATATTCTCTTATTTGTCTCAAAGGTAAGAAAATTGTACATTGATTTTCAGCATGCTCCCCTAAATCCAAAACCTGAGTGAACAGAGACATTACAAACGAAGAATCGGATTCTTCCTGCTGATGCATATTCCTTTTGCAACAAACATATATTATATATACACAATTAATATGCATGCACTATCAAAATTACTGTCTCAAATTGAGGTTTGTCATGTGACACATTTAGGACACGTTCAAATTAGATCTGAACGGATATAGATTCATTGAAGCGGATGCGTGACATGTCGAACTCGCATGAGCTTGACTGAGTTCCAATCACTAACTTCATAGCTTAGATTCTTTTACCACCTATGATTAGTTAACAAATAACCATACTTTTAAGTATTTGAATAGTTTTTTAATCGACAAGCGGTACTTTATTAATAATCCCAAAGAAAAAAATAAAGTACATGAAAGAGCAATAAAAGATGAGTCCTTGGATAGTTGGATTCTCTCCATCATCACTATGTATAATATTGATTAGTTTATGTTAAAAAGATGGATCTCCATGGACAGTAATAAAAACATTTTCTGGTAGATTTGACCTTAGCACATTAATTCAAAAGAATAATTGCTTTCCCCGTAATCAGCATCACCATCACACACTGCCTTTAATTATTGTTAGTCAACTTTTAAATCAAAAGTGGAATCTTGATAAATATTTCCTCGTATCCATAAACTAAAATTTTATGGGAATCGATGTTTTTAGGTTTTGTAGCAGTTGTTATCAACCAAGTTTCATAACTAGCCTTGAACTCTTTAGGTTTCGAAAATAAAAGACACCAACAAATAACAAATCCTTAAAATAACCCAAGTTTTGCATAAACTTGGACATCTAAAATCTAGGAATAAATTCAGGTCAAAATATGTAACAAGACATGATACATAGTAGATAAGAAGTAAAGCCTAATGGAGGAGGCGTGCGGTCTGAATTGTCCTTTGTAGCTTTTGTGGAGCTGCTCATGTGATGCTGCTACTGATAGAGTGATAGTGGAAGTGGTAGGTAGCTACACATACACACACTACATAAATATATAAACATTTGTGGATTGTGGACCCTCTGTTTCTGCCTCTTTTTCTCACCTTTCTTTAATCTACTCAAATTTCTAAATGGAATCAATCCAATTTAAGCAACATATTTAGACTAATTAAAGAAGATTAGTGCAATTATTCTCTATGGAAAAGAACTGCCCTTTTTATGGGCAAAATAGCTATTGCAAAAAAAAAATCTGTGATTATTGAACTTGAAGGTTTTGTAGCATGTACATGAGGAGGAAGATGAGGAATTTAGAGATTTCTTGTGATAACTGATGTTTTGCTTACATTTGTAGGTACAGCACAGGAATTTATTTGTCCCATGCATGTCTGTAGCAGCTTTTGTTTCACAAAAGAACTAAAGCTGCTTTCAATGCTTGAACCCTTGTGATGAACAGTCAGTTGTGTGTTCAGAGAGCTTCTTGTGCATATTGAAAGGATGATCCATGAATTTATCCTCAAAAGATATATATGTACACATATATAAAGAGAACAATAAAAGCTTCAACTTTTATTATCATATGGAATAAAGGTAATCTGGATTCTACAGAGCACTAGTTCATGATTCATCTGAATTCAATTCATAGTGAATACCAAAAGCAGGGGACTTATAAGGGAACAAAATATGGTTTGGTAACAAGTAAAATCTTTATTATTGAAATATCAGTTTGTTTATAAGCATCATTGTATATCACTGAAACAATATAACTCTTTTAAGGTCATGTCTGAGTTCTATGTATTTTTTTGGAACATACAAGAAAAACTAGTATATAGAACAGGAAAAAGGATACAATCGATCACAATTGTTGATCCAAATACGAGTCTGTAGGAGTTTTCTTTTCGCCTCCTAGATATCCAGCAACACTCTGAGAAACGCCAGAGGCAACGTTATTCAGCAAGGAGGTGCCCCATGCCAGCCATCCGGTTTGTGCTGTTGGTTGCTTGTTTGCTTCCAGCATGCTTCGTTTTTGTTCTTCCTCGATGATATCAGCCCACCTCTTTGCCATGAACTCCCTCACTGCTTCGACCCCTTTGTTTACAATCTCCATTGGAGGCATTATGAGCGGATTTTGCTCCAAGTTCAGCTTCATTAGTTTTTCAAGCCTGAAAAATGTGTCCGGAAGGGATCTGATTTGGTTGTTGCTTAGATCAAGCTCCATCAGGTTGGTAAGATCACTTATTGTTTCAGGAACTTCTGTGAAGTCGCTGAAGTTACTGCTCAGGTTCAGGATCTCAAGATTTGTCAATCTCCCAATTGCAGACGGCAGGCCATGAATCTCATTGAAATGTGCATCAAGAAACCTCAAAGACCTCATTTCACAAATTGATTGCGGAAGCGTATGGATCTTATTCAGGTAGATTGAGAGCCTCTCAAGATTAACTAATCCATACCCAATATTTGTTGGCAAACATGTTAAGTAGTTGAAGCTTGCATCCAACTCCACCAGTGAACTGAAATGACATTTAAACAATTTATCTAAAGAAAAGGAGGAGAAAGGAAAAAAGACAGTGGAATCCAGAAATAATGGACATTAAGAACATTATTTTGGGAACACAAGTCAAAGAAAAGCAAAAAGGGAATAATAGATTACCAGCAACGAGTAATGCTTTCAGGAAGAGCATTGAGCTTGTTTCCAGACACATTGAGGACCCTCAGATTAAGCAGCAAACCAATAGAGTCAGGCAGGGACTTTAAGAGATTGGAAGAAACATCAAGCTCCTCAAGCTTTTGTAATCCAGCTATTGAATCAGGAATGACCTACCCAGATATAAACAAGGTCAGTACATAATAAGCACAAATAACACATGCTGATCCAATGCAGGACGGTCATTCTTGACAAGTCAAAACCAAAAAAATAATATACGAGCTCACTTGTGTGTCTACTGAAGTTTGTATAATTACTAAATTATGTTTAAATTAGTTTCACATTGACGGAACCACTCGGTGACTAGTAATGATCCATGTTCATTAAACTCACATATTATAAGCAAAATTCAGTTAAACACCAGATAAATCACCAATATCTTTAACTATATCGCTTTATAGTAGTATAGAGGATTTACAAAAATCAGTGACCAAAAGATTAAAAATAATAAGTAGCTAATACAACTTTGGGTATGCTTATCTAACATTTGGAACTAGAGCTTTAAGAATTGCAAAATGTTAGAATAGTAATCAAGGCAATTTGGAGAACCAGGAATCAAGACCCTGTAAATGACTGCTAACCTAGGGCTCAAAGTCCCCAAATTACGGCAAAAGACTTGCTTCTTAGTAATCAAATTAAAATAAGAACTACATTTTCATATCAATTGGGCAGCAGATATCTTATAATTTCAAGACATCTGCCATAATGCATATATAAATAACCTAATTATAACATACTCATTATCGAACAAGCTGCATAACATAATGGAAGCTATGCAAACCAACCAACTGATTGATACATAATAGGCATGACAATGCAATATAGAAATAACAAGACCTTTAGGGTAGAGTTTATCAAACAAAGTAACAAACACATCTTTACAACACAGCAATTACTATTACCAAGGGACTAAAAATGCCACAAACCATCATGACTTCAAAAATAGGAAACCTCAACATTTACAAGTAGTAAGTCTATGGGCTAATCTTACATTACTTAATTTCCATACATAAGACATGCAACATTTACAAGTTGCAACAACTACATGCATAATCTATAGGGAAATAAAAGCTTGCTATATCACCTAAATATCATTTATCCATTACTATTTACCAAAAAGACCATCATGTCTCACTTACGTCCCATCAGGACATTCGATAAAGTTGGAACTTGGAAGGATGATAGCATGAGGGTATTACATGAGAACATCCATACGAGAACCGTATTCAGTAATGGTTGGCTCTCTCGTCAAGCACAGTAGAGTCACAATTGAAATCACTAGTTCCATAGTCCTTTAAGCATCACACTAATTCTATTGAACGCTACCTCCAAAAATCAATACATACAACTCATAATTCCCATCAATAAGATTTAAATCCACCCTTTCAACAAACAAATTTCCAAATATTCTTGTTTCACCACTGAGAATTAACCAAAATTGCACATTGTTTGATTAGAATTAGGGGAAAAGAATCCAAAACCTCATAGTTGATCTTCAACAATTAAGTGGAGCAAAATTCAAAGCAAAAAAGAAAAAGATAGAAACAATACAAACCTCCAGCTGATTCTGGGAGAGATTGAGAAGAACCAGTCCATGAAGCTTCCCAAAGGCCTCGGGAAGAAACCTCAGCTGGCGGCCAGAAAGGTCAACCCTGTCCACAGTCCCAGTCTCTGCTTCCTTGAGTATCGCAACCACCTCCTCGTTCACTTCACCCTCCGTCTCCAGCTCTGCCACAATTGACCGGTAGACCCCAAGCATCCGCTCCTCCGCATCTCTGAGCTGCCTCTCGTAGGCCTCGTGCAGCTCCTCCAGCCTGACAACCGCCATGTAAATCTCGATCTCCTCCTTCATCCCCGATTGGTTAAGTTGGGAAACCCTGGATCGGGCGGCGGCGACGGCGGAGGGGTCGGGGCGGGGGCCAAGGGAGCGGAGGAGGGAGTGGATTTGGGTGATCTCGGGAGGAAGGGATTGAGCGAGGGCGGAGAAGACGGTGGTGTGGTTGAGATGGGGGAATTGAGCGAGAAGAGGTTGAGGAGGGTCGGCAGAGGAGGTGGTGGGGTTGAGGTGGGAGAAGACGTAGGAGAGAATAGGATAATGGTTAGGGATAGGATCCATATCTGCAGATGGAGAATCTGATTCGGAGCCAATAACTATGGAGTGGAGAGCAAGAGATGATGATGAAGAAGAAGAAGAAGCCATCTCTTCTGCACAGCCACAGTGACAGTGAGGAAGAGAAGAGTGATAGTATTGATGATTAGTCAAAGCGAGATTGACGGGGTGCTTGTTTTGTTTTGATAGTTGGTTGGCGTCAAATTCAGGTTGAGAAGACACTGACATCCGCTCCACTCTCTCTCCTCAGGTTGCTCACTATTTTATCTTCTTCTTTTTAATCATAACTATCTTCATGTATTTTCACATTACTATTTTGAAGAAAAATAAAATAGAGTAGATCATGAGTCTTACATTGGATGTAATTATTTTTTAAGTTAAATCAATTTTTTTAATTTGAAGTATAGAGTAGTTATCTTCACTAAGTGCCGGGACATGTTATAATTATAAAAAAAAAAATTGTTCTTACTCATTTAATTCTGCATTGTCAGATATAGTTGTCATAAAAAAATATATTGTGTTATTCTACAAAAAGATAAGTATAAAGTATTTATCTATAATCTAGGTGTTTTTTTAAAAAAAATTGGATAAACATTTAAGTAATCAACAACTATCGCTTACAAGTTCTGAATGGAATGACTGAAATTTATGAAAAAGTATTTAGTTAATCATTATTCAAACACATCGTTTTCTTAAAACAAATATAACATTAATGTTATTCATATTAACTTGAACATGAATTCTTGAGTTTTACACAAAAGTATTCTTAACGTATTTAAATTCTCGCATTGTAAACATGTATTGAATCTATAAATCAATTCTTTTGTGCATCACATTCATATATGTATTTTCTTCAAATTTCAGATGCAATTTTAGAAATGAAAAAACAAATATAGAACACATTAAATCATTTGATAGGTTAAAGAGGTTACTAGCCTAAACTAAACCTAATTAACAATATATATAACCCCATCATGATTATGAAGATTGAAACCAAACTTCCATGATATATTTTCAACTAAAAGAATATTTTATATGATTGAAACCAAAGTTTTAAATTAATTTTCTCAGTACTCTTGGTAAGATTGAATCTATAAATGTTATTTTAAGACATAAAGAGATCTTGATTATTGAGAATTCAATCAAGGAAACCAATATATACATTAAAAATTGTGTTGATATCCAGTAAAGATCCATCACAAAAGCAGGAGTGCTTAATATGATTATTAGCATGTGATCTCACATGTGGTATAGATCTGAGTCCAGATCCACTTTCCATTTATCACAAAAAAAAAAATACTTTTCTAAATATATGTATAAAGTGACTATACATATGTTCTTTTTCTAAAAATGATAAACATGACAATGAAAATTAGCATTACCAACAGTTGCCAAATATTGACATCTCAATATTGGAACAAAACAAAACACCAAGGGAAGGAAAACAACTATGCCCAATCAAAACTGGACCATCTAATTAATCTTTGCTTAACTTCAAGGCCCTACCTCATAATAATACACTACATCTTAGTTCTTCATTCTGTGTATTACACATCAGCTATCAAGAAATGGATAAAAAAATCCATGTCAATGAATCTACAAGCTCTCAATAAACTGCCCTTTGTCTTTCATCGGCATCTTCTTTCTCAACCTGAAATGATTACATGAGCTCAAGATTATTTTTCAATCGGCAAGTAGATATGGAGAGCATACAATTAATACCCAACATCCATACGAGTGTGTTGCTATCCCAGTAGACTTGTTAATTAGCAGATGCGTACACCGACATATAATAGCATGGTGTTTCAATACTTCTACTCATTAAATGGCTAGAGGTAACAAGATGTGCTGTAAAAAGCTTACCTCAACAAGTACCCTAGGTTTCTTTTTCGATTTGGCAGCACGTTCATCTTTATCAAGCTTCTTTAGAGCAAAGGCAGATTCTTTTCTACCTCTCTTGCGATCAATGGCTACCGCCTCCTCCTCATCATCATCATCATCCACCTCATCTGCAATATCATCACTATCAACATTTGAATCCAAATAACCATATACTTAGTGCATGTGTGGCATTATATTCGCTAATTTCAATGATGACCTTTTAATTACAAAGCTAAAGGACAATCCAAATAATTGGGACATATAAAAGAAATCTTGGAGTTCTATCGCACTCATATTTCATAATTCTAAATCAGAAGATAGATTTGTATATATAAAATTAGACAAAATCCAAAATAAATTAAAAATATCCAAGACAATAGATCTTGATATAGTTTACCATCATCATCATCCGGAAGAGACTCGTCAATATCTAGGCCAGCAAAATCTTCCATATCATCTTCCTCTTCAAGCCCTTCATAGCCCTCCACGTATTCAATCTCAGGTTCCTGCAATTCCAAAGCACGTAAGACAAGCATTTAATGTGCAATTGAGTGATACATCCAAACAAGTTAAATTAGCAAAAGATACTTCACACATGCAGATAAACAAAGAACTTTGCTCCAAAAAGAAAGATCACAAGACTATCACAAAATACCTCCTCTTCATCTTCACTGGCAGCCTGCAGCCCTTCCTTATCTAGAATTTCGTTGTATTTGTCAAGAGGATAGTTGTATATCTCACCATAAACTCCTTTTTTAAGTCGCTCAAGTAATTCTTTCTCAATACTCTGCCAAAAATAAATAAATAAATATTCACCATCAAATTTTAATCACTAAGGTATAATTTTATTTAGAGCATTAGTTCATCATGACAATGAAATATAACCTTATCCAGTACGGCTGCCTTTTCAGCCTTTTCTTCTCTTCTAGCCTCTCTCTTTATCTCCTTCCTCGGTATAGTCATTATCTTCTCCCTGTATATCAGCATAGAACACTTTAAGAGTTAAAAAATATGACAAAATGGGAAACAACTAATTAATCAAGAAGGTTAAAAATACACCTCTACACTATTAAAAAAATATTGAAGTGGATAGATATTACTATCACTTCCAAAGTATACCCTGAAGGCTTTAAGTTTCTACAATTTACATTGCATATTAGAGAATCCGTAAAAAATTTCCACCTATCAAAAAGCCTCCTAGCAACTATACTACCACAACACAAGCACTAATACAGCAAAATTCTTTCAAAGTTTTTAACTACGTCAAAGATAGCAAAGTCATAATCAATAGCTCTTATTGAGGCATAGTAGTGATGAAGAGAACTGTTCCCTGACTATGAATCACAGGGCCACACTAAGTGCCTATTTCTTCTTTCATACAATATTTAAGTTACGCTTGATCTCCTATCCAGTGTTAGGTTCAAACATACCTCTAGCTTGAAAGGAAAGCTTGCATGCATTAAGGAAATAAAAAGAGTCGGCAAGATTTTCTACTTGACTTCATAACACATACTAACTCAAGGGGCTCCTTCGGTTTCTATCATATTCACTTATGAGAAATAACTCACATGTATCCATGAATTTTCCAATTGTATGGACAACCAGAAGTAAACAATTGAGATAAGCAAAATTTATACCCCCTCCGTCACAAAATAATTGCCCATGTTCACTGAAAATTTTGTCCCAAAATAAGTGTCACTTTCTATTTTGGTTAGTTTGTTATGCATGAATTACCAACAATATACTTAAGATAAGTTAGTTAAAACCCCTTGAGTTTATTACAACACGATCACATGGGGTACAAGTGGGAAAACTTGACTCTAACTCTTCTTAATCTTCCCAAATAATGGAAAGTGGCCAATTATTTTGGGATGGATGGAGTAGCATTAATCGCCACGTAGGCTAATGTTTACAATAGGAAGAAGAGAAGATTGTTAACCTTGTTTTAAGAGCAAGCTTCCTCATACGTATCCTCATTTGAGTCATCTTGGTTAAACGTTGCTTTGTTTTGTGTACAAGAAGCTTAGGCCAATACATCTGCAAATTAGAAACGAAATGCACATTAACAACTTCGAGAACACAAGCTATATAATACAATAGAAAAAAATTGCCAAAGATAGAAATGACTTTCAGTACCATATTTTTGTCAATGATTTCAAGGGCCTTCTCATAGTTTCTAGGCAACTTAACTCTTTCCCATAGCTCATTCGGTTTGTGCGCCCTTTCTATAGTTTTCATATATAAATAGAAGACTCCTGCAGGAAACAAGACAAACAAGCAAATTACACCGTGACAATTTATGCATGAACTACCAATCAATGATATGTATAAAAAAAAAGAGTAATTTTATACAAAAGCATACAAATTATTTTATTTTGGATTGGTACAATCAGAAAACTTTTGTCGGCCAGTCAAATTTTCAAACAGAGAAAGAAAAAGTGTATGTATCATTAACTGAGTGCATAGGCTACAAATTTTATAGACGGGGAATTAAAACAAAAATGTCGTTATTCGAAGCCTAATCTTATGTTGTTTACTGATAGATCGATATTCGACAACACAAAAGCCTTAACATTTAAGGTACCTCTACATAGAATCCACTTCCAAAGTTCTAAAAGCATTAACAACATGGGAGCTCAACAAGATGAACCAGCTTGCCAATTAGCTAAGTATGTACAAGAATTCAATGAGCTAATTCCACAAAACAACATGAACGCTAAATCAATCATAAAACAAAAACGAAGACATATGACTGAAAAGATACCGTCATGGTCGCGAATGGTGGCATATCGACTGTTGGCAAGAGGGCAAGAGCTCCTATTACAAATCCCAGTCACATTGTATGGGTTTCTGCAGAATTTTCCAGTCGTGATTCTGCAAAACCAACAACTCGTATCAAAATTTGAAAAATAAAACAACAAAAAAAAACCCAAAAATCAGCGTACAGAAATTGAGCTCGAGAGGGCCTTACTTGGCCATGAAACTGCAGTGATTGTGTCTGATAACCTGCCATATGACCTCATCGTGTTGCATTTTCGGAAGTTCTCACAGACCTGCTAGTCTTTCTTCTTCGGGGTTTAACCTAAAACCCTCAGTATAACCAATGATGAAGCTAGCGACTTGCGAGATGTAGAGACAATTAGGGTTTCTTTCGTAGTTTCTGGTAATAAACGAAGATGTATTTTGGGCTTCTTCATTGGGCTTTTGCTTTGGACTTCGTTGTGATTGGGCTCATTTGAAAATTTTACGAAATAAGAATGTTATGCAGTTAGCCAGTTACTACTTACTAATTAGTAGGACATAATGACTTTTGAAATGGGACAAGCTACAAACAAACCATTCGCTTGTCACTTAATTGTAAGCTCTTTTTCCAAAGCAGTACTCATTGGCAATACTGATGTGTTGTCGACTTATCGTTTTGTTCACGTGTTAACATAATAGTCTTGAAAATGCTATAATTTTGAAGGTAGCTAAAAGCCTAGTCTTGGAGGGTGTGGAACAACAAACTTGAGACCTTATATACTCTTGGGATCTTAGAACATGAACAAGGTAGTACACCATTAAGCGGAGATCCAGATATGTGTTTAGAAAACTATCGCGAATGTGAAAGCAAGAATGTTCTCCTATAAAATATAAATCACAAGTCGTTTTAAAAAATTCTACGTGTAATTCTAAAGAGACATGCTTATCAAAAAAATAACATTTTAAAAACACAGTGTGAAGAGAGAGAGAGAGAGAGTAGATACGCTGACATTGAAGAAGTCCTCAAATCTGTTTAGAAGATTTAGAGTGGACTCTAAAATTTCTTTTTTACCCCACCATCTATCTAAAAAATAAATTAATGTTTAGCTCATTCCCATAGCTACTCTATGTGCTGGAAAAGATCTTTTCAGAGCTTGATCCTTTCTAAATTACAAAACCTATTGTCTTCATCTATCATATTTGTGGTACACATAACTCAAAGGCTTTAAATTTGAGGGTTCAAGCCAACTTAGATGAAAGTTTGTATAAGTATTGACACTTTCATTAATTTTGTAACAAGTTAACATTATTTTTTAATGACAAAGAAATAGAAAGAAAATCGTACATATTGTGCAATTTTATTGAGGAAAGTGAGTTTATTTTTTTATTTTCTTTTAAGGCAGGAAAGTGAGTGAATTTTTTTCTTTTAATCAGTTGAGCTACACAATAATAGACAACTTTCACCTATAAACTCAAATAACTCATACTATGCCGTCAACACATAAAACTCGAACCCTAGATCTCAAAAGAAATCTGAAATGATTTAACCACATGTCTCAATTTGCTTTGGTGAAAGTGGGTAGTTGATAAACATGATTTCCAATTAAAAATTAAATTACTCTAAAAATAAATAAATTAAATGCGTCTATTAGTTACATTTAAAAGTATTTAGTTATCATCTCTATTTTCGTGAAGCATACGGAAAGGTTGATGGTGGTTGGGTTGCTAGGGGTAGCGATGGGAGATGTGTCGAAGGTGGCTACAAGGTGTGGAGTGACCGTTGCGTGAGTGGGTTGGTTGAAGCTCGTGTTGGCGGTGCAACATTGGAGTGGGTTTGAGTAGGAAATAGGATCCAGTTGTTTTCGAACTTGATGCTCAAGAGGTGGTATCGAGTATTGTGTCGCATAGCAAAGACTCGAGTTATTCTGGCATCCTTATTGATGATTGTGTGTCTATTATGACTTTATTTTCTAGTTCTATTTGTCAGTTTGTGAAGAGATACGCGAATGGGATGGCTCACACATTAGCTAGCTACTCTCTTTTTTTTCTTTTCTTGTCATGTCCGGATTCTTAGGATGAGAATATTCCTTGAATTGATTTATAGTATTGTCTTTCTCTAAAAAAAAATATTTAACATTTATGTTTCTAAAAATTGAATTACAAAATTATTAAATGAACAACCAATCAGTGTTAAATTGGTCAAACTATAAATTAATTTCTTAAGAGGTAGCATTATTTACCAAAAAAAGTAAGTAAATTATCAAAAGTGGTGATAAAATATCTAAACATTACCTTCCCAATACAACACATATCCCCCGAAATAAGATATGCTCTACCTTCAGCCTTAGCTTTAGATAACTACAAAAGAACTCATAATAATAAAATAACCGGAAAAAGAAAAAAACAATGATCAGTTTAAAAACCAGAACAGTTATTTTTGTTTCAAAAATTTATTTAAAAAATGAATATATGTAAGATGAAGAGAGAAAACCATAAATTTTTTTTTTTTTTTTGTACATTTAGCATTTTTCTTTTATTATATAAAGAGTAATACTATATGTACAAAATTTTGTACAAAAATCTTAGTACAAAATGATGTGTCAATTAGTTAGATATGACACATCATATATTTTGATGATGAGTTGGACGAATTATAATTAGCCAAGTACACATTATGTGTTATAAACCGGACGCTCAGCGCAAAAAATTCATGGGAGGATAATAGTGTTATATGTGTCAGATTATTATTCGTTTAAACTTTATATTATAAAAATAAAAAATAGTATTTGCCACATATACAATAAAATTTATACAAATTTGGGAAACAAATAACATTTTTCTTATATAAATAGGGAATCTGCGCAGCACAATATCATAGAAGGAGAGATGGTCACTAACTTATGTGCATAGCGACACCAAAATTTATCAACAACCCGCTCCTTCCTCTTCGCTTTCTCCTCCGCATTTCTCGCTTCTCTGCGTGAATCTCACTTTACTGATAAAAGTATCTCCAATGGCCGCAGAATCTCAGAAACTGCTTCTACAGAAGCACACGGAGAAGCACTTCACCGCCGGCGAGATTGTCCGAGACATCATCATCGGCGTCTCCGATGGCCTCACCGTCCCTTTTGCTCTCGCCGCCGGATTATCCGGCGCCAATGCCACTTCCTCCATCGTCCTCACCGCCGGCATCGCCGAGGTCGCCGCCGGCGCTATCTCCATGGGACTCGGCGGGTACTTTACATGTTTACACACACTCACTCGCTATTTGGCTTGCACTTCCTGATCGATTTGAAATTGAATATAAAAATAAAATTGCTCGTTGAATTTTGCGTGTTTTTCATGCGTCTGAGAAGGACTCTTCTAGAAACCATGTCAACATGAGATAAATTAAATTCGAAATTCAAGCTGATCTGAACGACTGAGATTTTTTTTTGTTCATTTGATAATGATTCTCTATTATCTTAATTTAGTTAATTCAAAATGATTATTCATGAATATGCGATGTTATTGGGGGTAGGTCTGCTACTTTGGATTTTAGTTTCTGTTTTTTGTAAAAATTGAGCCAAATCCGATATGTTGAAACGATGAATTAGTTTTCTGACACGAAACGAGATCTAGATGTAAAAGTAAAGTGCAGTGAATCTGAATTTCAATGGTAATCGTGTATGCAGATACCTTGCTGCAAAAAGTGAAGCCGATCACTACTCGAGGGAACTGCAAAGGGAGCAAGAAGAGATCATCAGCGTTCCAGATACAGGTTCCCAATTTTTACATGTCTTGTTTGATTGATCCTATTCTTAAACAAATACTATGATTTTTTAACAATAACTTTTGTATTTATTGATACTCCTCGGAATATTGTGGCGTGGGTTGGAAGCATGGATTTATGTGTAGAAGGTGATAAATTTTTGGTGTAAAATGCAGAGGCTGCAGAGGTGGCGGAGATATTGGCTGAGGATGGGGGAGAGCCTCATGAGTACACTCCTGTGGTTAATGCTCTCAGGAAAAATCCCCAAGCCTGGCTTGATTTCATGATGAAGTAAGTGTATCTCTCTCATTGTCTGTATATTTGGAATTGGAACCGAAATGAAATCGAGAGTGGAAAAATGGTCATGAAATCAACTAAGTATCACTTATTTTGTCTTTAATTATGCTTAGAATGTGCTATTCATGACATAAACAACCATCTTATTTAGAATGAGAACTTTCATTTGGTTTAGTAAGTTGTTGCTTATTTGATGCACAAGTCTTTTTGCTGAGATCTACTTGATGTAATTGTCATAAGAGAGGGAATGAAAATCTATTTCTAAATTCTAATAGAATTGTGCCTAGAGCAGTTTCTTTGTGTATTTAGGAAAACAACAAAAGTCTCACTGTCAACAATAACCAAAGGTTTGGATCATGTCTGATGTAACCAAGCACTTGCACACATTTTTGGATAAAACAACTTGGAATGAATCCATAAACTCCTTGAAAACATCTAAAACTTGTTTTGTCGAATGTTAACTTCAGAAATTCAAAATATTAGCCACTAAACATTACCGCATCTAGGAAACCTTAGAAGTGGGCATATGAACTAGACAAGCACTTAGGTCTCGGTTAACAGTTTCAGCAAGCTACAGCACCCCCCACTAAATGAACCCAGACGGCGATTCTGCTTTTTCAAATGCAGACAAAGCCATGGTGGGCCTGAGTCCACTTGCTTACTGCACTTGGAAGAATAATTGGAAATGTGGTCGTGCTCATTATGAGTCTTTGAGAAAGATCACAATCTTTGCTTCACTTTCTATTTTGCTTTACCTTCTTTTAGGAAAGAAACCCTTTCTCCTTTGCTTGAATTTCTTTTTCCCTTCTGGACTGTTCTCATTATTGGGCATTGACCCCAAAATATAACTTTCTGATGGGTGCTGCAGGTTTGAACTGGGGTTGGAGAAGCCAGATCCAAGAAGGGCACTGCACAGCGCATTCACCATTGCCATTGCTTACATCCTCGGCGGTTTGGTGCCCCTTTTTCCGTACATGTTCATTCCAAAAGCAAGCGAGGCCGTTCTTGCATCCGTTGTTGTGACCATATTTGCATTGCTAATCTTC
>JAYMTF010001023.1:0-27177 GCA_036897485.1 Pelargonium nanum | reverse complement strand
AATTGGAATGGGAATGATTCTCATTCCCATCAAAATTTTAATCCAAACGCAGCCTTAGTTCCCACAAGCAAAGTTTCTAAGGAAGGCCACAACATTTATATCCCATAGGAAGCACCAAGTCTCTCTAAGGAGGACTTCAACACTTAGCCTTCACAAGGGAAATCCGGATCACACGAAAAAGCATATCAACTCCAAGGTCTCACCTCTTCGGTCACCTCCTAATTACCTCTCTGCCTCACCGGATCACCGCCAAGGTCTCCGCGCGTCACCTAACCACCACCACGACATCTTGATTTACTTGGACACTAAAACGCTTACTTGAAGCGGTAGATGCTCTTAGGTATTCCATTGTTCCCCCATAATGTTTAAATGGAATATGAGAAGCTTCAAAACTCATCTTGCGCCAGTTTACGGTGCGCTTGAAAGGCATGAACTTCAACACCTAAAGCGGACCCTACATCACTAACAACCAACACACAATGAAACGTGGCAATCTTGATTTGTAAGTATAAATAGTACTCCACTTTTGTAAAAGGAGAGTGATAAACAATTGCATAAAAACTTTATCTCTCTATTCTTCTCTCTGGAATCCTCTCTAGAGCCTCCCCACTGAGGTGTGATACGAAATTTTTCAGAGTGAATTTTTACTCTCACACTTAAGGAGGATTCTCGGGTACACACACGAGCATTTCGCTAATGGTGTGTGCCCTTGTGCAAGCTCCAAGGACCCAGGATTAAGGTCTCAAGTCTCCAACACCATCTCAATAACTCTAAACTTAGAATATTACTATGACAATCATCCTAACACATGAACAATTGAATTAAAACTTTTAGTGTTTCAATATAACCTAGTCAAACGAGGCGTGTCACTTACCAAGTATCGACATGATTACAATATCTCATTGATCGATGTTCTACTACTGGTTTATGCTTCTTTCTAGTAGATTCTTTCATTTTTTTTGTGAAGTAAGAAACAAACCATTGTCTCTCACTTGAGTACAAAATATGAATATTAGGCCCTATGTTGATAGTACCACATAGTTACTATTGCTATTTTACAATAGCCAAAGCATCATTCAAATTACTAACAGTGATGTCTTTCATAAAAAGATTAACCATATACCTATTAATTTTCATTTCACATGCACTCTTCTTATTCGTGGTACTCTGCAACTTGTCCTCGTCTCATTGTCCAATCAAGTGTGTGCATGTATATTTATTTCATTATACTTTCTTCGTGACGGTACTAGAGACCTCAAATTTGAATTATATGTTGTTAGATTGGGCCATTGAATTCTATCATTTGTTGAAGTCCTAGTTTAGGGATTGAAAATCTGCATAGTCATGATCATGGGGTTTGTCACATGCCCAGTTCTGCAGCCCATGACTCTCAGCAGACTTCTTGAACCTATTAACATGTTGCTGTCCAAACCATGTGGCATCACTTGTCTTAACATATGTATACATGAAATTACATTTTACAAGCCTTAACATTCTTAGCATTATTGCAATAATCTTGTATATGATCTATAAAAAAAAATGATTCCCACATCCAAACAAACAATGCCACAATAATGCTCAACTTTCTTGATTCGGAATTGCACCAAAATTGATACTCTGCTCCTCTCCATCTCCATCATTAGAATTAGAATTGCACACTGCTTGAGAAGGACTGGCCAAATCTCCAATTTGAAGACACAACATTCTCAAAAACTCTGATCTCTCCATCAGTAGTGATTATCTTGAAAGACAAAGATTGGCCGTTGAGGTATGCATTGGACTGCCAATTAGCTCCCCAGTTCCTAGACATGATCATCCACCCGGTCTTCGATCCCTTGATCCATGCCGATTTGATTGATCCAGCTCCGCCCACATTGCTGATCGTCACTAGCTCAAAGTAGTCCCTTCCGTTTATGGTGAACCTAACGCCACCACTTTTCATGCATGGAACCCTGTAGAAGTAAAATCTTGTTAGTACATTTCACTACAGGAGAAACAGTGAACAGCGACGGACCAGATTCCGTCGCTGATACATGTCGTTGCGCGTAGATGTCGGCTCGTCGTAAATTCCCGTCGCTAGACCCGTCTCTGATCCCGTCGCAGTTAACGACGAGTCCAACAACGACGGATCAAAAGTCGTCGTTGGGCCGTCGCTAACCATGATCAGCGACGGATTGAACATGATCTGGGGTTTGTCACATGCTCAATTAGTATATCCTACTACAAGAGAAACAGTGAATAACAACGGACGATGTGACGGACCAGATTCCATCGCTCACCCATCATTTCACGTCGTCGCTAGTCCGGTCTTCGGCCCGTCATTGACTCCAATGTCGGACCCGTCTCTGATCTTGTCGATGTGAGTGACAGACAGACCGTCGTTGGTCCTCATCGCTGATGATCAACGACGAGTCCAATAGCGACGGATCAAAAGTGTCACTGATCATTATCAACGACACATTGAACATGACGAGCTACAGAATGTTCTGTCGCTGATCATTGTTTCTCTTATAGTGTTTGAATTCATAAAACATAGTAAGAAGGTATATGAATAAAAAATGAACCTTTGGAAGAAGATGGGGACAATCCCGCCGCGGTAGATACCGATCTTCTCCCAAGCTGGCTGAGCCATGTCGAAGTGCTGGAGGGGAGGGTTGCACCACCCTCCGGCATTGCTGGGTTGGTCGAAATTTGGAGGGCAAAAGTTGGTGGCAGTGATGGTCACTGAAGTTCCTTTGATGCACCATTTGGGGTCTGATTTGTAGTCACAGATCATCCTGTAGCACTGTCCACAAGAAGCTCCATTATTGAACAATGCAGTGCTCAGAGCTGCAGTCCTGGTTCCATACCCAGTTGAGTACAAATTACCATACCCACAAGCACCTCCTGCATGGACCCAAACAAGCATTTCATGTCAAGATTCAGCTCTAAAATCAAAAACCCAGTTGCCAAAAAACTAAACAGAAGCTATAATGAAAGATTTTTACAACAACCATCTCTTGAGGTCTCAGGTTCGAGTCTCGGTTGTTACGCTTGCTGTAAAAAAATGAAAGATTTTTACAGCAAATATATACATACCCATAGTTCCTGAAGCATCACTGCCTCCATAGAAGGTGGCATGACCTTTGGTCCAACCAGAAGCAGTGAAGGCTTGGACATTGATTGAGCAATAGAAGATTAGGAGCAGAACCACCAATGCATGAACAGCTCTTGCCATTTCTTGATTGCCCACAAGACAAATTTTCTCAATTATACAGTGGATTGAAAGATTGGGATATTTTGAAAGAGATTGTATTTACATAAAGATTGCTTTTTCCAAAGCAAGAACCTCTGCTTTAAATAAGGAACAGAGCAAGCTCTGTATCCGTAAAATATGCCAAGAACAAGCTTTCATGTGAGGCTCTCTGCAAGAACAAAGACTCAAATAAATAAATAAAATTATAGAATTATCCCTGCAAGAAAATAAAAAATAGTGAAGATTTTCTTGACCTCATTCAATTATTCGCACGTTCTCTCTACAGTTCACAACCACAGAAGGCCACATGCAGCAGAGGAGACGTAAAGAGATTAAAGAAAAGAAAAAACCTACCCAGTTGCTTCCTCTTTCTGGGGCTTCTTTTAATGCAGTTTGTTGTTTGCTACATGGATAGAGAAAAAACAATGGGTCTGGTTTGGTGGGAATTAGAATAATTTTTTTGTCAGATCATAATATAAATCACATGGCCCTCTTATGGAGCACATGGCAGATTTTGATCATCTTGACGGTGGTGACTTGTTTTATTGTAGGCGTTCTGGATCCTGCGGCTGGGGACTCAGGATCATTGTTGAGCTGAGCCACATAGGAACTTGATATTTTATGCAGAGAACTTGATATTTTGTGCCTTGCAAAACAAGTAACCAACCCTTTTTTCCCATGAGCATAGATTGATTTGAGACTATTGCTATTATGAAAATGAATTGCTACTGCAACAGAATAAGCAACCAAACTGATCGTCTACTAATTAATTTCCAGGAGACCATTAACATGTGGATTTGGAGGCTAAATTTGTGTTGCAGATCGGAAACAATAGATTATGATATAATGATAAAGATAAGGACAGGAAGTGGAGGATCCGTATGATGCACAAAAGGACGAGTTGACGATGATGCATGTATATATTCTGTTTCTGTACGTTGATTGGGTTGTTTGTTCCTTACTTCTATTTATTTACAAGACTGGTAGTGTACTGGTCCCTGGATGGACTGTCTATATATATTATTTTTACCTCTTTGTTGTCACCGACGGAGAGAACCGGCTCTGTGCAGCGTCTCCAACTCCCGCGTTTGGATGGGAGGGCTAACCTTATCCATTAGCCTCGAGAGCACATATTAGGACAATGAAGTTATAACTTGTATTATCAAAATAAGCTTTTAGCAACATTTGGATAACTCTAATACATGACGAGTTGCACAACAAAATCATTCATACGGCATCTAAGAGAGACGCATTCTTTCAGTTCGTAACATTTTGTTGTTCAGCATCCACACGCATAGAATTGGATGAGGTAGACATTTTACCACCAATGTCAAAATTGATGAGTTTAACATATTGAAAAGACATGTACTGCCATACTTTAACATCCATCCTCCCTAGATGGGAATTGGAGACTATGCAATAGAATGGTAGATCCATTTACCAACTTTTGTTTATGAAAAAAAAAAAAACTTGAAATGTATGGCACAGTTTGTGGAATAAGAATATACTTTTCCAAATAAAAAAAGCAAGACAAATGATATAATGCATCTAACTTAGCATTGTAAACAAGCAACATGTTCTAGCACGTGCTGCTGTCATGTGACTCAATCACTCGGAAACGTGGCTCCGGAAATTTCCCACATGAAGCTAGCTTATCCTAAGACATAAATGCCCAGTAATGGGACGAGAGGCTCTCATGGGCGCCGTTGAAGAAGGGACCTTGAGTGTCGAAGACGAGCGGATGTGCAAATCTTTTCACTATGAGGTTACACATAGTGGGCGATGAGACGGGAAGCCTTAAAATCCCCTTGAGAGTCGGGAAAAAACCCAACGAGACGGAGAGCCTAGAAGGTGACCATACAAGCACGACAATTCAGTAGTAAACACCCATGAAAGTGAAACAAGTAAATTCATGTCCTAAACCTAAACAAGCACCTTGTGGAAGCAGTAAGAATTTTCGCAATTTCAAATTAGTCGCCAACAAATAAAACAAGCACATAATGTGCGGTTCATTGACTCCATTCGAATTGATGTGAAACAAGATCAGGAACATGACATGTTCTAAACTAGACTTGCCTAGAAAGGTTCAATGAGAGACATTGAAATGGAACTAGATAATTCATCCAAGTACAAGAGCTATTACTCTTCATGTGAACAGCACTTGGAGGCCCCAGGAAGAAAGCATCAACAATAAAAGATTAATAAGGCCCTGTCTGCACCTAGAACAAGGAAACAATAATTAGAAGTCGTCGTCGTCATCCTCAGCTATATGTTTTGCAAGTTCTTGTTCCTGTTGTTGTCTTTCTCTCCTCTTCTCAGCACTTTCTTTCTCTTTGTGTGTATTCGGTGGAAAACGCAGGGCTCGAACTGCTTCATTGTGCATGTTGAGGCAGAAAGCAATCCTGGAATTAAAGGCGGCTTGAGGCTCAGTTGTGGAGTAAATGTCACCTGTTTCTTTCGATACCATCCACCCGCTTGCATGATCCAACGTGGCATCAATAGCTCCATCACGGATAGCCTTTGAAACAATGCTTTCAGCATCCGCAATAGGGTTTGCAGAGTCCAACCTCAACTTTTTAGCAACATCAGCAAGGGAGATGCGGGAGTAAGAGATGCTAATGTTGCGTAACCCAGTCCTAATAACATTGTGCCTCAGCCGAACAATCAGATTATGGGTTCGGTCTGTATTGAAAGTGCTGGCAAACTTGTCTGCAACATTCCTAAACAGCTCCAAATCGCCGATCCTAACAGCCTGAAAGTATCATCATATAAGATTAACTTCCCCTTAAGAGATCCACCAGTCTCATAACTACACTGAATTTTGGTCCAATTAGGCACAGTTGCTATCCCAGAAGAATCCAAATACTACTGTTATCTTACTTTTTTCACAACTTTTCTGATAAATCCAGCCAATTTGACACAAGTAGTTATTTTAAGTCGACAAATGGGAAAGTAGTATGTTAATATAAATTTGTGATAGATGATGCATGTGCATGCTACTGTGAGCAAGTGTAATTTTGAATTGTCACAACTCACATTTGTAAGCTCGAAGTATGGTCTCAAAGCTTTCTCCATTCCTTTTTGCATGAAGACAGTTCTCTCAGGAATTTCTCCAAGAAGTAGACGGACTAATACAGCCCACTTGTTACACTGGATACGGAAACCTCGAGCTGCAATAGGGGCTTTTCGAGCAGCTTGCAGGAGAGATTCTTTTGCATCAGTATACTCCAACTGAATTGTCCGAATCTTCCCCAGGTAAAAGAGATACCTACAAAACTGCAGATGAAACGGAAATACTAAACCTCTTGGTTTGGCAGGCAATTCCTATGACTCAGTAGCCCATGGAGAAGATTCTAGGTAACGAACTTTATACGAGAATATGACACATTACTAATAGTAAAAGCACAAAAGCAGGTTGACCAGTAAAAACAACTCTTGATAAAGAAAATATTGGTGGACCCTGGAAGAACAATACGAAGCAAGACAAACAATGAAAAAAAGAAGTGTATTTAGCTATTTTATGCTCAAAACTGTCAAGTAAACCAAAATGTCAAGGTCTACTGAGAGATAAGCTTAAAACTATCGAATTATAAAGCCTTAAACATTAAACAAACATCATATCAAGGCATAAATGAATCACCGTAGGCTTTTAAGTTGCATGTAGCACAAGCACTAGAATCATGTAAGCCCTACGAACAATATAGCGAGGGAGGCAGTAAATACTTCATCATACCTGCTGGTTTGAGTGGGCTTCAAAACGAGGTGCCTTTGATCTTAGTTTCTCTGCCTGATCATATAGGTTGTAGTGTAGATAATTACGAAGCAACAAGTTCAAAAGGGTTTCCTGCATATAAATTATGATATAATATTAGAGCTCATAAGTCCATAAACTGAATAATATTTGAATCAATTTGAAACAAACCTGACCCAACTCATCATGGCGCAATGTGGCAGTGCGATTTAAGGCAAGAAGGTTGCTGGAAATAGAAGCACCCCCAATTTAGATCAAAGGAAAAAAAAAAAATCCAGCCTATACATTTCAATTCCTTTCTTCTAACTATAATATGTTAGGCAAGTGCCTGCCTAAAGAATATGAGAACACACATACAGATGAGTAAACTCAAAAACATATTCATTCATACATACACAGCACAACCACATATACATACAGAGAGTGACACAGATCGGATAACTAATAGCTTACCCTCGAATTTCAGCAAGATCGCCAGTAAGCTCATAGCTATATGAGTAATAGAAGTACAGTCTCGATGCTAAAACATCAACAGTTCTCCTGTTTGTGTTTTTAAGACGAACAATGCTTGCTGAGGAACAAGCTTTTGCCTAAAAGAAGAAAGGATAAAGCACCATTTAATTGTAATTGATTAGGCTCAGCCAACAAAAGGTACAGGACAGGAAATAAAGTAAAGTGGATCCAACCTCATTGTAACTTTTCTGATCAATCAAAAACAGAAGAACAAGCAGGTAACAGAAAATCTCAAGATCGAGCAATAAGTGCTTCCCTGGAGCTTGAATACCAGATGTTGCAGTATCAACTTCCATCTCATGATCATCTTCCTACAGGCAAAAGTATTTTAATAAACAAATGTCTTCCACAGTTGCATAGATGCAATTTTTTTCATAATGCTTTTCATACAAGGATGTTGATTCACAAAATGAATCTAACAGATCATTACATCATTCATAATCTGAAGGGCCAAAGTATTGGGGAACTATTTCTGGAGCTCATAAAATTCATTTACAGAATTGCACCGAGCTAAATGAACCCACATAAAGGTAGCCAGATAAATGTCATCTCAAAAGCGTTGAGCATACATTGAACATAGGTGGGCAGTCATTGAAACAAGTTCATATTTCAATAGTTATCCACCATTTCAATCTCTTGGAGCACTTCCCACCGATGGAAATGCATGGATACAAATTTCTTTTGTTATTTAAGTTGAAATTTTTAGGAAAAAAAAAAAGTTAAGAGCAGCATCAGTGACACTGCCAGCCAAATGCCAGTGCAAGTTCCCTTAAACTATTATCACCAATAGTGAATGGTATCGACTAGCACAGGAAATATGTCTTCCAACATTACAATTTGAATGCATCACGGAATTAAAGGTCACCCCAACCTATCAAGCAAATGATAAAGTTTGAATGCTCATTTACCAAAATAAAATATAAAATAAATCTCCCTTGAGATACAAGTCTATAAGGTCAGCAGAGCAAATGCTATCAATATTTCCATGAAGCTATAGCTTTATCATATGTTTTCAATATTTATGCTTTATAGAGAATAGTTGTACTAGATAAAGATGTCCGGACCACAGAAAATCCTACGATAGCTCTTACATGATATAATCTCCACTGATTTTCCTAATAAATTCAGAAAAAATGCATAAACGGGGGACCTCAAGATATACAATCTTACAATTGACTATTGCAATATAAATATCATAAAATAATAAAGGGACCAAGAAAATATTTCTCCTCCATCCTTTTATAATTGCACTACGAATTGATTGGCAATTAAGTTGTGAGGTGTGTGGTTAACGAATTGCTTAAAAACATGGAATCAAACTACACCCTAGCCTGATAAATCTATGCAGACACCACTCAACTAGCCACCATGATAAATGATACATGATACTCATCCAGTTTTTCCAAAGACTAACTTCATTCAGGTGCTTAACATCATTTGAGGCAAAGCTAAAGGACTCCAGTATAAACCACAGCTTACAAACTTCTGTTTGAGTAGAATAGTAGTTACACTTGTTTTGTATTTGAAAATATCCTATACTATTATTTAATATCCCATCACCCAACCTTCTCACTAACTATCATGTTTCTAAATTCGCATACATTATTCCAAGAACAATCACTTTAGATCTGCCCAGTGGACCCAGCCCAGCATTTTTCTTCTAAATATGAGAGTAAAGGAAGCCAACTTTAACTGCAATAAAATATTCCAGTATCCTCCATCTATTACCCATCAAAACCTCCCAACCTATTTCAGCATATGTTACATGGAAACCATCATCTATATTATCCATTGAACACTGATGAATGGTCAACACAGAAAAATAGCAAGTTTAGCATTCAACAACAAAAAAGGAGGGAAATTCATTGGTAAAAGTACCACCATCATCATCATGTAACCAAAAGTTACAAGGCCTATTATCTTCTTCTAACCCTCACTTAAAAGTTAGAACTCGCGAATAAAATCTTATAATGACACTATCATTGGCATGACATAAGCTCCTCGTATACGTGGATTTTAATCGTACAATACTACAACTTAACAAGTGTATTTTAGGGCTCAATTAGGACCACAAAGCATCAGTATAGTATGAATTTTTCCAAGGGCATTATAACCATCCAAAACTATACTTATGTTTCCCAAGATGATGGAGAAGTAATCAATTGAGTTCTCAAATTTTGTATCCCAAGTTCAGAGTCAAAACCAAAAGCACTGAAAAGCAAACAGCAAATTACCCAAGCAATTGAGAGCTAACTCATAGTAGGACTTCTCTTCTTCATCAATATATCGCTGATCCATCCAGCCAAATACTTAATCTCTGGACAGAGAAAGCAGACACTCAATTCACAAACAACTCCCAACTCAGCCCAATTACCAAATCTAAACAATTGCAGCCTCAACTCTCAGTTAAAACCTGCCCTTAAATGTTTCTCAATTTAATTTCAGGGATGAGACATAATCCTAAACCAAAAAAATCAAATTTCCCACACCATGCAATCAAATTTACAACCTTGAATAATAAAACTAGCAAATCAAGTTAAGCAGACATTTAAGATCCATGAAGTAACATCCACCTATACTAACCTAACCTATCTATGCATCTTTACCATAAGAAACTGTATATGATTAGCTAAAGAGAGCTAAATTCCAAACATACCTTAGGAACATATGCAGCTAATCGGGCATGAGCCTCAGAACCCGGGACCAGCGCAAAATCAAGAAACGACGAGAGTACAGGCGCAGTCAGCTTCCTCCTCAATCCAAACGTAAGCCGGACGCCGCGAGCAACCCGGCGAACCTCCTTGGCGTACGAGCCAGTCTCAATGAGCCCTGCTATCTCCTTCAAATCTAAAACCCCCAAAACCACCAGCAAAAACATGAAAAAACCTACAAATTGAAATCGATCATTGAGAGAAATTGTGGGAAAGTGACGCTTACGATGCAAAGTGGAGGGCAGAGCTGGGGAGATGGAATGTGAGGGGGTTGGATGATCTTTCATCTCCACATCTTGAGTCATTTTAGAGAGAATCTATCCCCAAAAAATACACGAGTGAGAGGTTTTGATAGCTAAAAATATCAGGTGAATACAGGTTTAGGAGGAGAAAACAAAGTAGCAGAAAGACTTACGAATCTGGAGATGGAACGCAGGCGAGAAGGTCTAGGCTAGGGTTTGGGAACAACTAGTGTCTTTGGTATCTCTCGCTCTCACTCTCTTTTCCTCTTCTGCAAGTTAAACCGACGTACTAAAACAAAAGCTGCCAAGAAATGGTTTTTCTTTTGTTGTTGGATAAAAAATAAAAAATACTGTACATGTTTTACACAATATTTCAATTTTAAACTTGTTTCAATACATGATTTCATTCTATTTTAAAATATGTCTAATGTGTTCTAATTTAATTAAATCTGATTGGTTTCAAGTATTGTTTTAAGAATTGTCTATGCCATACAAACCAATTCATTCAGGACTTGGTTATCTCCCTACATATACACCTCAAAGTACACAAGTGAACACTTTGACACTGTTTATTACAATACTAGTTGTCGTACCATGTAGTTTGTAAACTCCATCTCAGAACACTTGAGCACACTGATTGTTGTAAAGGGGTGCTTAAGTAGGAAGAAGTGAGTAGCCTTCCTCAACCTGTCTACAATAACTAAGATAACTTCATGAGCCTCAGATGATACCAATCCTTAAACGAATTGGTTCGTGGGAGGAGTTGGTTCAACCCGTGAAAAGTGATGTTTGTGAGAGTAAGTGTCTTGACCATGCGATGAGTTGGTATTCCTCAACACCAATGTCCTACTACATACATTTTCTTTAATTTTTCTCAAAATAGAAAGAAAAAAAAAACTCAACTTGGAACAAAATAAGTATTCGTTAATACATAAGGCTCAGCTAGTCAATTAAACGAGCATAAACTTCGAAACGAGTTCAAGTCAACTATTTAGCACGATGTACTTGAACGGCTACTTAAGTAATTTACACCCTTAATTAGGAATGATTTGAGAGAATGACAAAAATAAAAACAAATGAATAAAATCACAGAAAATTCATTTGACATTTACGTTCATCTAAAGTCATTTTGACTAGTAATCTAATTTCCTTAATTTCTTCAGGGAATTAAAATAGTTCAACACTGCAGAACATGTCAGTTTCTTATTTGCATAATTTCTACCTATTGCCTTCAAATGCCATGAAATATAATTTCATTTTACCAATGAATCAACATCCTCAGGTGCTTCCGTAAAAGCCACAATGGGATACCAATAGGTCGAATTAAAACCCCACGTAAAAAATTGCCCTCCCTAGAGGGAAGGACAAAATCAATCAACTAGAAGAACACTCCAGCAGATAAATAACACTCAAGTAAACAAATAAAAAAAAGTGCCACAATAATGCCTCAAATTGAACAGAGAAATAAAAGAATCTGCTGCTCAGTCATAAATAGGCAGTTACAGCTTATGCTTCTATCTCCTCCTACTTCTACAAAACAAAGGGGGTGCCTACAATATGTCCTAAAAGTTAACACCCACTTGAGGGAAAAGATGGATAAATAACAGCATAATAAGATGGAGAAGGGTCAAACAGATACTACTTTGACATTGTGTTCAAAGGACTGATCATCATGCACCTCCAGCAGCTGCCTGGGGCGGCTGAATTGGCCCATTGGATCTATAACCACCACGGCCTCTTCCACGGCCTCCCCTTCCACGGCCACGACCTACAACAAACTTAACTGTCAAAAACTGCCTTTGAATAATCACAAGCCAGAATTATTTAAATTTGACAATCTTAAAAACTAAAAAGAAAACATAACCATAAAAAAAACTTGTGTAATGAATGCATTTTAAATATTTTAGAAATTAAAATTGTACAACCATCTCATTTCCCGAGTTTCTAGCAGACGCCAGCAGGTTGAAGCAAGATTTTGTCAACATAATCATCATTGTATGATAAAAATACTAATGTTATAGTGATAAAGAAAGCCTCTCTCTATGGCCTCGGTCGTTCCATTTTTCTTAACAATATTACAATCCTAAATTGGCTATACAGTTTGAGGCCATTAAGATAAATAAAACAAAATAAAAACATTCTATATAAGAGGCTAGTTCGTCTTAACAGCAAGGGATAACAGTATTCAAGTACAGTTCACCACAAGGCACTAGCCCATTTCAATGTTAGAGTATCAGTTAAAAAGAAGTGGGATAACAGGAATCGTTATGCAAAATTCCACATGGGAACCCATTGATAGGTAATGGAATTCCATCAATAGAATTTAGGCCCGATAGTTGACAGGATTAATTTATAAAGCACAAAGGTTTAGACAAAATACCACGGCCTTGAAAAGGTGCTTCTTGATTGTAGCCTCCGTCCTGCTGCATATCAGTCTGAGGTCCATTGAACCCTCCCCTTCCACGGCCACGGAAACTTTCTTGATTGTAGCCTCCGTCCTGCTGCATATCAATCTGAGGCCCATTGAACCCTCCCCTTCCACGGCCACGGAAACCACGACCTCTTCCTCGACCCCTTCCCCTTGGATAGGCTCTATTGCGGTCCCAACCTCCATCCTCAAACTCAGCAGCCATAAAACCATTCCCTGAATAAAATGAATTGTAAAACAGTCATTATAAGCTGTATTGTGTAGCTTTAGAAAATTTCGACAAGCCTCTCAAGTATCCAGCATAAAAGGCCAGAGCTATTCTCCTCAAAGTTAAATCCCAAAAATCAATCAAGATAGCTATTTTTTATCTTTGATGCCTATAAATTATCACTCAAATTTTGTCATCTAAGACATCAACTATTTATAATTCTTCTTTATAAGCAATCACAGGTAATAAATTATTTATAATCAAGATCCTACTTTTGTAGGAGGATCATACACTAATATTAGTTGAAAACAGACCCTCTTACAAAGAAACACTTCAAATGACACAACTAAAAAAATCTAAGAAAATTAATTAAATTACAGCAAACAAGCTACAAGACAACTAACTAATCAAAAGTGAACCTATGCACTCAAATCTTATATCAAACATACCTCGACCACCACGACCCCTACCTCTACCGCCTCGACCTCTACCACGGCCATTTGGTGACCCCTCTGCAACACATAAGTAATTATTATAAGCATATAAGACAATGAAACTACTCAGATGACTAGATTTTGAAAAATATGCTACCTCCATCATAATCAAAATCTGTAGATGGCTTAACCAGTTCAGCTGGTATCGGAGGCTGGCACCTGAGAGAAGTAAACATTTGTGAGTGAAAAAATCTCTTTCATTCAAGCCAGTTCTTAAATACAACAATTATAAATTACAGTATATTCAATACTGAATTGAATCAATTACCTACACTAAATACACATGATAAATGAAAGAGTCATTTAACTCCATTGAGGGACCCTTGTTAGATATTTGACTACAGGTACTGGAAGGACGAAACAACCTTTCAAACATTACTTTCACCCGTCTATCTTCTGGAAAATCATTTTGGTAGATCCCGGTAAAACACTAAAAACCCACCATACCATTTTTATTGGATGGCTGAGGAAGTTTTGTAAAACACTATAATAACATAAAGTAAAGGCTGGAAATTCTGAAAGGTAGACTAGACTATAAAAAAGCATAGTTCTTAGAAAATCCCATAACCAAATGATCCGTCAAATCTTACGTAAGAGCTTCCAAACCCTTTCCCTGGGAGGCATTTGCTTGTATCCCAATTTTTGAGACCTAGACAATCTAACTATTCATGCTCTATCCAAATATGAAGCAAAATAAATACAATATCTTCATACATACAGCATTATGATAATCTTATATATCTAGCCAGTACGCCTAACTACAAAATCACATTAGGCACATATTGTATACAAATAAAGAGACTATGGAATTGTATCAGACACATTACAAAATGGTTAAATAAAAACAAGTTACAAAAGCACAAATACAGTTTAAATTATACCTCCAACAAGCTAATACAGCATATAAACTTACCCAACTGCAGATTTGTCCAATTCATTCTTTGAGAGGGTTATCACAATCATTGACACATGCCTGGTAGTTTCCAACCTGGACAACAAAACAACACACCAATAAATGAAATGAGTGAACAGAGAAAATGGAAAACTAAAACTTGAAAAAAAAATATGGAACATGATAGATCTCTAGGTCAAATAAGGTTCAAACTGTTCTTACGGAAGTAGGCCTTCCTCAAGGGGCTCCCATGTGTCTGTTATGTCTGTAGATCCAATTGATGTAATCTGATGAAGACCAACAATTCTTCTCTGCAATACAGAAACAAAATTAATTATTTTAGCCATCTTAAACTCCCCAAAAATAATAAAATAAAGTATACTATTATGCAGAGGGAATTGTTAAGTAAATAATAAAAAAAACCTTGATTAGCTCCACGATTGTAACAGTCTTGTTTATAGCTCTCCCCATTGCCTTGAAAACAATTTCACTCGAGCCTTTTTCCTACATGGTAGTGCAAACAGAAAACATAATTGATAAATGCAAAGAGATGATTAACTCTAAAAGTAAGCAATGTCACAAAATGGCTACACAAATTATTGGAAAAACAGAAACTGAAGGCTTAAGGAGGGATGTAATGCCATGGTAAGTTTTTCCAAAACAAGCATGCTCTTGTTGTGATTGTAATTTGAATATGTAACATGGTTCTCCACCTCACAGATATGTATTACTAAGAAACCAAATTTTATCCATCAGATAGTTCAGTGTATTGATTGTTATAATCATAAGTTGCAGACTCCATTTAACAACAACAAAAAATTGGTTCGAACCTGCTGTACCAAATTACTTCTCACCATTCAAACCAATGCTTCCCCTTATCCAAAACAACTTAATAATAAATCATATTTCCACAATGCAACTAATTAACCAACCACAAAACCACTACTACTCACATTCACCAGAATACACAACAAAACAGGAATTTTTTTGAATAAATAGTAAAAAACAAAAAAGAACCTGAAGCAGACTCATGGCATAAGTGATATAGCTGCGAGTCCTGCCCTGACTGGTAATCCTTATCTCATTTTCGTCAATAGGTGTCTCTGCTCTCGGCTTCTCCACTCTCTGGTACCGATCCATCTTTCTTCACCAAAACCAAAAACGTCAGTGACTACAAAATTACACAAAAATAATAAAAAATTCCAAACAGCCAGTTCCAAAAGCAAAGCAAGCTAAATCAGCACAGGGAACTGAAGAACAGAATTAAAAAAGAATTGAAAACCGAGTCATGCAAGGACACAGAACAGGAACAGGAGTGTGGTCACAATTAGGGAAGAGAAGGAGGAGAGAGTTAGGGTTTTGATCTGTGACATTACCTCAGTCGTAATAGTTTGGATAAGTTTGCTCCACCAAGAAAGAGCCCTCTTCTACGGCTTCGTTTCTCTTTTACGCCCTAATTCGATTCCTGAGATCACATCCCTTTTATACTGAACCCAATTCTCTCAGTCATTTCCGAAACTACTGACCTAACCAACTCCGGTCTATCCGGATCGATCCGGAACTAAACCCGAACCGCTAGTGGTATGTACTCTAGTCTCTACTCTCTAGGGTACCCTATGAACTGCTCGCCCAGCCTCGACGTGAGTAACTGAGCGCTGACGCACTTCTTGACATTTGGCTTCATTTGTTTTGTACTACGTCAGTACGTTGCACTGCATTCAATTAAAATGCTGTTAATCTAAAAATAATTTTTCATTTTTACAAAATATTAATGCCTAGTTAATTAGTTATATTTTATTTCTCATTTATACCTCAAATGTGTTTTATTGTAACTAACTCTTGGTTGTTTACCAATTTTGATTTTCGAAGTGAATTATTAGAAAAATAACAACGTATTTTCATTTTTTTTTAATTTTTTTAAGGGTAATGACAGTTGGGAGCCTATTTTTTGGTTCAAAAACACATAATGTACCTAAGTTTTAAAACGTAGTTTTGGAAATACCTAAGTTTTGGATACATCTGTCATCGGTTAGTTTTAACAGAAAATTGAAAATTTTATGACATGTGAGAAACACATGACCCAATAATTTTTTAAAATACCAATTATGCCCTTATGATTTAGCATTTGTGTCTTCTTCCCCAATTGTTTGTTTCATCCTCTTCATATTCTTGCCAATAGTAACGGAGGTTCAATTGCTCCGTTGGAGATTTCTTGTCGGACAACGCAGATTTGATACGGGCGGTGGTCGTGAACTCGCTCTCACCGGAAACGTCGCCGACATTTTGATCGGGATTGCCTTGGAAGGTGCCTCGTAGGATTTGCATTTGTGATGGGTTGTTGAGAAATGGCAAGTTGGATCTGAAATGCCCACGTCTGGGAGAGAAAAGAAGAGACAAAGATGTTTCAAATCTGAAATATTTGGATTATTTTGTGATGAATTTGCTAGAGTTATGAGGTAAAGCTTGATTTTGGAAAATGAATAGTTAGTGGAGATTAAATTTGGATGATTTTGGTTGATGGATTGTTGTTGGAGATCTGAATTTTTTGTTTTTGTTTTACAGTCAATAGATTTGATAGAAATTAGGAAATTGATTTGGATGAGTTTGTCTTGTTTTTTCCACTTTGAATGAACAATTTTTTGTTTATGTTTCAATTGTAAATAGATTTGGTTAGTATTGTTTTCTTGCCCGAAACAGATTTTGCTAATGGGTAAAAAAAATTCTGATTTTTTTGAGTTTCCAGTTCCCGGCGACCGGAAGCTTCAAAGTTTGAAGTTTCCGGCTGCCGGAATCTGGAAATTATTTTATAAAAAATTCAGAAATGATTTGCTTGGATGGAGATTGTAAATACAAAGTAGTTGAGTTTATGACTAGTGCAAAAGCAAAACCAATAAAGTTAGGATTGCCTAACCAATAATTTGTAAAACAATGAAGCGATATCAGTGAAGGGAGGTCGTGGGTTTAAATCTCATTGCGTCGGGCGGGGGTTGGGTTTGGGTTAAAAGGGGAGAGCTATCATCTGTTGTGTAGCTCATTTAAAAAAAAATCAGTGAAGGAAAACACAGATGCCAACATTAATGGCTCTGCAAGCATAAAAATTGGGTTGAAAGTGTAGTAAACTTGCAAAATGGGAACAAATATTGGTTAGGCAAAATTAAGAAAACACCCACGTTAGAAATTCCAGGATAAACATTTCATAGATTTATCTCTATCCAAGCAACAAATTTCAGGATAAACATTTCATAAATTGTAAATCAATATCAACAACTAGTGCAAAAGCAAAACCAACATGCTCAATTAGCAACCCACTGCAAAAGTAAAATTATCCATTTTTATTGAAAAAAAAAATGTTGCTTGAATAAAGTTAGGATTTGAGTTATGAGTTTTGGAGAAGATAAGGATATTTTGGGAATTTCAGTTAGAAACTTTATTTTTTGGGTTAAAGATAACGATTGATAGATGGAACCAAAACAAAGGTATTCCCAAAATTACCTTTTATAACTTAGGTACATAATGTGTCTTGGGACCGAAAATGGGCCCCATCTGTCATTACCCTTTTTTTTAATATGTCATGAAAAATAATAATTCAAATTTCATTCAGCATCAAAAACCATATACTCTGCATTTGTGCCGCATAGCCCAACTGACTCTGCTGCCTAAATACAAATTCAGCTCAGTGATGCTGTTTTATTTGCACTACTAGTTATACACATTAAGCAAATTAACAACAACTACATGTCATCTTGCACAGCCAAGCCCTTCACAGGAAATAGTGCACAGTTTCATCAGTCTTGATACTTTTTTCACCAACTAATGGATCGATGAAGCTCCGCCATCCTTTATAAGTTACAGAAGAGCCAGTATCGGGTAATGGAAATCCATTAATATAGAACGCCGGTGTCCCATACACTCCTCTTAAAGCAGAATACTGCATTGGAAACAAGTGATTGACCAGAAAAGATACAAAATCAGTTGAACAGAACAAGTAATCGGTTGTAAACAAGGGCAAATAGGGGTGACCATACAATTGATATTGTCACATCTAATGAGGTTATATATCTTACCTTGAAGGAAACCCTTGTTTTTAGATCAGTTTGTCTGTTCTTGAAGCCAGATTGAAGTGTAGAATAATAGGAATTCCCGACTACTTTAGTTGCTGACTTCACAATGAGTTCTACAACATCAACCCTAGACATGTTTAATGTCTGGGCATTGTAAAATCTCTCCTGTTTAATCATGTCCATCAGATTCAGCAAGCATGAAAATGATATATAAGTCTAAACATGAGAGAATATATTAGGATAGACATCCATATTTTGGGCTATACATGGATGGCACTTAAATATAAAAGAACAGAATTAAAACTCAAAAATTGGTTTTCAAGACTTGCACACTTCATCATACACGAGAGATAACCAGCCAGACAGGCTGCTTGAACCTGGTTAGATTCGTGAACATAATTGAGCTGGAAACCCCATGGAATAGTGAACAGAAACGAAAATCCAGTGAGATCCAGTTTTCATCTTCACATTTTCATTTTTGGTTTGACATTTGTAACCTATATATATGGAGCTATATATATACTTTTTTTTACGCTAAATTTAAGTTAAGTTCACGAGCAAGAGCATATTAAAATTTTCAATGGATAAAGTGAGTCCTACAGCCTTGGTAATATATAAATATTAAGAGATGTTCACCAGAACGAGGGTAAGAACTACTGAGGGCAATCAAGCCATCAATATAACATAAACACAGCTAAATTATAATATGAATGCTACCAAATGCTTCGGAAGAAGCTAACAGCTGAGTAAAATAGTGGAGAGAGGTAAAAGCGGTAAGTCCAGATGCATGTGGATCAGAGAGGAGGACGCAACATGTCCCCTAATAGATTGGGTTTCTTATATGATAGACTCTTCAATATAACAGCAACCTAAAAGTAGCCCCTTAACTGTATGATCATAAAGATAATTAAACTGCAGTGCAGTGGCTCAGATAAGTGAAAATAAAAGACTATATTGAGGTTCACAAGTAAAACAATATTCAAATACACAAGAGCAAAGGCAGGAACTGGGATGGAAATCAGTGTCCGTATTATTTACTGAAATTACATTAGATGCAATTGGGTTTCTGCAACTTGAGGGTATGAATCATAAATGCCTGAAATTCTAACCTGGTGTTTAAAGAACCACTCCAACATATCGAATGTAGCAGAAGTATTCAACGCATTTACAACATGCAAAGCGCGAGAAGCAACAAACGCATTGTCATGGTAGCTGCAATTTAAAAAAGAAACTATTACTTTTTATACAAAAGAATCTAATATATTTATATACATTACGCGAGCTGAGATCATCATATCTGGATATATTAAGTAAAACTTGGAATCACAAACAAACACAATCTTCTCTCTGAAGTGCAAAACTAACGATAATGCACATATTAAGGAAGGAAAAAGAAAAAAAACTACAAACAGGCATGTAATGTCAAGGAACATCTGGCTTTGAGATAAATAATAAATACACTCCTCGCCAGATAGATGACGGATATTAAAATGTTCGGGTACACACAAAAAGACTTAAATGGGTCATATTCCAACATCAGCAATCATAAACAATAAAACCCCAATTTGGTTGAGACTCTGCTCTCATTGAGAAAGAATCCCATTGAAGCCAAACAGAAAATGAAACCTCAAAATTTAATACTCATAGTAGCGCCCGCCCGAATCCATTTTCTATGTCTTACTCTTGACTGAGTCTCAACCCATAACTCGTTGGCTGAGACTCTTTGATCTCATAGACAAATCATCTAAAGACTGAACTAAACCAGCAACATGAAATTGGAACTCTGAACTGATTAGCAACTCCTCTAAAAGAGGCAGCTCAAAATCAATCAATTCAGATTCCAAATCTCAATTTCCAACTAAAAACACAGCTACAGACTAAACGGAGATTCAATTAAGAAATTACGAGAATCAAAAAATTGAAGTAACATAATTCAAATTCAAATTCACATTCGACTAAAATTATCATTGGAGTAAATCAAATTGGAACTCGAAAACGTCGAGGAACGAGAAAGGACTAACGGTAAGGGAAGGAGGTGGACGAGGAGGAAGACGCGGTGACCGTAGTGCTGGACGGCTTGCTTGAGAGGTTCCCAGGAGTCGCGACTGTCGGGACAGATAGGGTCGAGGAACGCTTCAATCATGACGGTGTCCGAGTCGACCCGGTGGCGGGTGTACACGAACCCATCAGCCTTCGCTGGTGGCAACGACTGTGCACTTACAGTAGCAACGGCGAAGAAGAAGAGGAAGAGGAAGCTAATAGACATATTTTTCTCTACTTTTGAGTCAACGCACAGTTACTTGCTTTAAGCTAAAGCTATGCAATGGAAGGCGTCAACTAATAGAACGCTGAGTGCCTAACATTGGTACAGTATTATTGTTTGTCTTGTGAGCTTCAGTACAAAAATTGGAGTGCCAAACTGCAAGTAGACTACTCAGTGACTCAGTGAGTCTATTATAACTACGGGTTGAATCTTTGCCGTCAAAGCCAACAGGTTCACCCAGATGATAACATTCTACTCCAATCATGGTTTCAGAGTATTTCTTTGGGAAATTCATGTCTCAAATAAATAGAGTTATTTTTTTTTCATCAACAATACCTGAGAGGCACGAATACGAGATATCGAAAGGCTTACACTTCTATAAATATGTTTTTTCCAATGAGTTTTGTTTAATGGTTACTTGTAAATTAATCGTAACCACAATTTGGCACAATTCTTTTGGTTCAAATTTGCATTTCATCTTTTTGTTATATAAGTTTGCAACTTTTTTTCCTTTTAGCATTGTGAAACAAAATAAATTTGGCGGTGATGGTTTGTGTTTGGTTCACCCACTCCCTAAACATCTTGGTTTTGAAATAGATGAAATAAAAAAATTGCACCGTCAACTTTGTTGCATATAAAATTTAAAATTGTCTTGATTTTATAACATAAATAAACATGATTTTTCGTTTCAAATTTGAAGTTCTATACTGTGTTTTATAATTAAATGATGTTGAGTTGAATCAATTATACTAAAGATGACAATTTTATAGTACGAAAAGGTTAATCCAAATAAAATCATGATGGTGAGTTAGACGTGAATTTTTTTATTGTGGAAACAAATTGGTGTTCTGTAATGTTAGCTACGGATACCAACAGATTGTAGGAGAGATTAATTTTTTATTGGACCTAAATAAAAATAATTTAATCTTTAGTCATTAAGTTGCATTATGATTGTAGCTATATATACAAATGTATTTTTTAATATAAAAAGACCTATACATAGAGAACTGATTAGCTAAATGGACCTTTCATCAATTTTTTATAGATAAATGGGCCTGATGATTTAGTTTTTATTGAGCTAAGCCCATTCTCATCCAAGCTTTTTCTCAAGTATTGGTGATTCTTATTTATTGTTAAATTTTAATAATTGGGCTAAATATAATTATTTGGGCTTCCCATGCTAAAAAATTAACCTTGTTAGTAGGGTTTCACTTGCACCATTATATTTAGCCACTTCACTTTATATTAATTCGATGTGGGACAATACCCACTTCAACATTTATAGTATTTACTTGATTTAAACTTGGACTGACATATTTTAACATTCTGATTCATGTGACCAGCTATCACTTGTTCTTCACCTCCATGTCAGCTCTCACTTCCACAGCCAAATCATTCTGAAGCACCAAAATGTCTTCGTTTTGTAGATTTGGAAAAAAAACACGCCTTCAGCTGTCTGGTTGTCTTCTATCTTCTACCTCGCCGAGAACCCTTGAAACTCGAGAATGGTGGAGCAACCGGTAAGTGGGTGATTTTATGCCTATTAATGACCTCCACCACCTCATTGACATAAAATTTGAACTTTCTCATCACCACAATAGTGGTACACGTTTTATGAACTCGAATCCTCGTACTGGGAAGCCTCAAACCGCACAAAAAGCTCAATGGCTCCTATGAAGTTCCTATGTGTCAGAACAACCCCTTTTCTCACATTTGTAGTAGCAGAGGAATAAAATATTGCACCCAGAGGAACACACGCATTGCAATCACTGGTTTGTTTCTTGACCTCCAGACAAGTCAAATGGGCTCACCTTAAAATATCGAGGCAAACTTGTGTGCCCCATAGCCAATGATCTATTTCGAGGAGTTTCGAAGCAATACAAACATCTCAATACCAATGGATCTCACTGCAGACCCGAGAAATGCAATGCATGACCTTGCCGCAATGCCAAGATCCTTCTAAAGAGTGTCCAGTAATTCATATGTTTGTTTGCGCCCCCACGTACCTCGCGCGTCTACGCCTAACGCGATATCACATTGTAGCTTTCTAAAAAATAACTGGTTTTCAAGATTGCCAAACCTTTTTCCTTCTCACGGCGACCCTAAACTATATCTAATCTCTTTTATCCTCAAGAAAATATCACTTAGGAGCGAGAGGTCACCCAATAAGAAGTTATGCCCATAATAATAATCAAGTCCGCGAGCTTTGGACTTGAGACAAACGTCGAGGTCACGATTCATATATCACAACAAGTTGTTAGGATGTCATACCAAGATAGTGGGCACTCTTGTAACTCTATCAGCTCTCTACTACACCTTGAAGGTAAGTGGATGTCCTGAAATTTGACCAGATGCTAATGAAGGGAATACCCAAAATACTTATCATAAGCTCACTAATACTCCTGCATATACCAATCACACAAGGTCATTTTGTCCACCTTTGGTTGCTTGTAAGATTATATACCTTAACTTCAAAAGAAATGAGATTATTTGCAACTCACATTCTCTCTCAAATTCTCTAAAAATTGGCAATACACATTGGAGCTCCTTGTGACATAGATTTGATTCCCACACACGAGATGTATTTTTTGTTCAAATGGTTTGATTTTACATGTAATAATGTTCTCACAATATAAGAGGAAATGTTGCAATAAAGTCCTAGCCCTAGGACCTGACTTATGATTCCGTGTGCATCAAGCTCAAACCCAAACGTACCTCTTAAAACTTGAATTGGGGATCCAAGATCTCAATTTCATACACAGTCTATCTTAACACATTGATAAAAGATTGACCTGTGCCTAATACAAGACGTATAAAGTACTATATTAATCGAAATGTGTAGTGTTAAATTTTAAATAATTTATCATTAATTTTAAGAAAATATAAAACAGACACGCAATTGAAAAGAAACAAAAGAAACAATTGACAGAACAATTAAAATGGAATTCTTATACAAAACACACACAGTTTGCTATTTTGCAAAGAAAAGAAAAAAGAAACAATCAATCATGAGATAATACAGATACAGGTGCAGATATTAATCATGGAGTGGCACTTAACACGTCACCTTCACAATAACAACAGGACAACCCAAAAATCTACCTTCACATCACATCACATGTATCCTTCCCCATTTGGCCGTTAAAGCTCACTCCCGTAGACGTCACCCCAAACACACCCTCCCAATTCCGTGAATTTAAAAAATAATAAAAATAAATTAATAAACTAATAAACAACCTTCTTTTTATGCTCTCTCTGTTGTTGCTGCACATTCTTGATTCAAATAATATGTTACTTTCTATATTCTTAGCTCTGTTCTTGCCCTGCGCCGGCATGAGCGCCGTTTTTGTTGTTTACGTCTGCCTCTTGTGGTACGCCGCCGTCGCCGGCGGCAGAGATGGGGCGGCTCCGGCTCCGGAGAAGGCGGAGGCCGTGACGGGGCTGTCGAAGGCGGAGCTGGAGAAGTTGCCGAGGATTGCTGGGAAAGAGCTGGTTTTGGGTACGGACTGTGCGGTGTGTTTGGACGAGATTGAGGATGAGCAAGAGGCTAGGATGGTTCCTGGTTGCAACCACGGGTTTCACTTGGAGTGCGCCGATGCGTGGCTCTCCAAGAACTCTGTTTGTCCGTTGTGCAGAGCCAAACTGGAGCCACACCTCTTCGTCGATTCGTCGGATCAGGAAAACGCTTGCTGATTGTTCATCAACTTTTTATCTTACTGTAGTAGATATTATTTATTTATTTTTTAACTTTAGAGTAGTTAGATATTTTGAGAAATGGGGTTTATTTGTTCAATTTGTTTGGTTACGTATTTTTGTTTAATTAAAAAGGCAAGTGTTTATGGAGCGCGCGCAGCTTAATTTGTAAGTGAATGAACAGTACAGTAGTACACCTGGAATTAACCGCAGGCAGGAGACATGTCTATGAACATACACTCCCGTCTTCGCAATGTATTCGTGTTCGATACTATTCTGGTATTTGGACAGCTGGTCGCATTTTGGATACGCGTTCCACAAATTTTCAATATTATTTTCGACTCGAATACCATACTTATCATTCATTTTTATAATGATAAGCAAGACTTGATGTGACTTGTATGTACAAACTATACAACAAATACTCCCTCTTAAAGATGATAATTAGAACCCGAATGGAGATACCCGATCCAACCAACTTTCTAGTTGAATAAATCTGCACAATTCAGCACATTTTGGGTTTAAATACTCATTTTGAGCTGAAACCCGTCCAAACAAAAATGGTAACAAGTATAGTTAGTATTCTTAACACACGATCATAAAGATATAAAATAAATAAATCACACTAACTAATTTTTATTATTTTTAAAAATAAAAATAAAAACACTTATTTTATAACGAAATAAGTATAATTTACCATTTGTTGTAATTGAACATATTTTTAACGGTAACGGATTATATGTACGATTTTCTAAAAATTGTGTGTCCTATTCTTATCGTGTCATGTGTATGATATTTCGTACTCTCATTATGCAATATAGGTCTCCACTCTCCTCTCCACCTGAGATATTGTGAAATCGCCGTTCCTATCAAGCCACGCAGTTGCTGACAGCTTTCCCTTCCACTAACTATATATCTTGACAATTCCATGCCATTTCTCTGTCGTTCTTATTTTACTCATTTGTTTCTTTGCATATGTCGTCTGAATCCGAATGTTATGTGAACTGTGTGATTGGCAGGTTGATTTAATTAATGCTAAAGTGAGATTAGTCTTTAATTAATTATTTTATTAATGCTAATGATGGTGTTCGGTTGTTGCTACTTGCTAGTATTTATGAAAGGGTTGCACTTACTTATGGCAACAGTGAATATATAATTTACAACTAATAATTAATGTAGCAGTAACAAGTAGCTGATCGTATGTGGTGTGGGACACATATGAATGATTAATTCCTTAAAAAGTAAAATTAGTTGGGCATTGGTTTTGCATTTACATGGTTATTCAAATTTGGTGATTTCACGGAAACTGAATAGAGACATCTGACCAAACAAACCATAGATGAGTGTAAAGACAAAAGACCCACTACATGATTGGTTTCACTTATTATATATGCTTGCTTGCAAGTGGTGAAGGTAAAGCTAATATTAATCCCCTTTATTGTGGTTAACACTTAACATAGAGCGAACAAAACAGACCTGACCCGCCGGTTATTTGAAACTCAACCCGATTTTTGACTGATTCGGCTGGTATGCATTTATCAACCCGAAAGAGATCAAGTCGAGTTTGAGTTGGTTATAATGTGAAATTTTCAAGCCGGATATACCCGCAAATTAATTTTATGCTAAAACTCGATCCGACTCTAATCCGATCAACACAAAACTCTATAGAATCAGACTAGAAGTCGGGTTTGTCAACCCAAACCCGACCTAACCTAAACTTTTGCCACCTCTAAGTTACCACTTGCCATGTACAAAGGTAAATAGTTGTGTGAACAAAATAGGTAGTTTTGGCTTCAGGAATGATGACCCGATCAGCTCGATCCGGAGCTTTTGGTGCTAGTGAGATCAACACATAGCAAACAATTAACTAAATCAACAAATATTTTATTTTTCGTCAGTAGAAATAGAGTTCCTAGTTCCTACTACTAAAATCACGATAACCTTTGCCTCCAATCAAATAAAGATACAGTCTTTCACTATCAATATGACGTTCTTCTTGTGTGGCTGCATTTAGAGTACAATGCAACATATTCTTCGTGAAACAATAAATAAAATTTTAACAGTCACCACCAAGCGCGTAAAATAACTGATAAGGAGTTGTTTTAACTTAACTTAAAATTTCGAGTTTGAATTCCATGGAGTGCAGTTGCGTTAAAACTTGGTATGAGAGCTTTGCTGTCATTGTGGTCCTACCAGACTCGAATGATGATTAGTCTGAGTGTGGTATGACTTAAATGTGTTGATCCCGTGCTCATCACGGATCCGCTTCGATAACCCGTGGTTGAAACCAAAAAAAAAGTTCTAACAATCAAAATATTACTTGTAAATTACCTATATATAAAAAGAGTAAAATGAGCATCAGTTGACTGATATAAGAGTTATATCAGTCAAACATAAAACTACGTAGTTTAATACACTCATTAACTCACCACTAGTCAAAACTACGTAGTTTTGATAAACATATGGATTTTTGGATTTTTTTTATTCAAATTAAAACTACGTAGTTTGATTAATAATGAGTTAATGAGTGTATTAAACTACGTAGTTTTAAGTTTGACTGATATAACTCTTATATCAGTCAACTTATGCCCATTTTACTAATATAAAAATTATTATAGAATAAAATCATACATTATTATAAAGAGAAAAATGTATATCAGTTAACTGATATAACTTTATATCAGTT
>JAYMTF010001022.1:0-27182 GCA_036897485.1 Pelargonium nanum | reverse complement strand
AGTTCAAGGACTATTTTTGGTTAAAAAAAGTTTAGGGACCAAATTGGGTCAAAACACCAAAGTTCGGGGACTAAATTGGGTCTTTTACCAAAAAAAAAAGTATAAAAAGTTGAATAGATAGCTGGTAAGGGTCGTTTTTATGGATAAGATGACAAAAAAGAAAAGAAAAAGAAAATGGCATAACTTGAAGGAAATAACATAAGGCAATAGGTGCATGTCATGGACAAGCCAATACGAGTAGTGACCTAACGGGGTCCACCTAAAATCCTAACTCTCTACTTTAGTTTTGTTTCACCTTCTCCCTCCAAAATAATGCCATCTTTTGTTGTCTCTCTCACCTCCTTACGGCCAAACATGCCAAATTTGTGCTTAAGCTCACACCAAGAGGCCACATGCTATACATATTATAAAAATTGAATAAAAACAAATTTATAATACATACCTATCACTTTATTATTTTTGGCTCAAATATTTATCTGTATATATCCCATCAATTATCAATACAAGAAATATGAAGAAAGAAAATGAACTTAAAACTTTTATAACAATAAGTAATTTAATTAAAGAAAAATTGAATTTTGCAAGTAAAAATATATTGACACTCAAAATCTTACAAGAAATACTTGTCCTCAAATGTTTGATTGAGATGTTTTTTTTTCAAATTTCATGTAACATTTTTTGAATGAACCCAATTATGAGTTTAATTTATCATAATAGCGCATTATTATATGCAATTTTTGAAGAAAATTAAGATAACTACTTAACTAGGATTAAGATCTTATAATTTTATGCTTGAATGTGCTTTAATTGTGAGAAAAAATCATAAATATTTTTCTGAAAAATTATGAGTAATTTTTGTATATATACAGTAAGAGCTTGTGTATGTAACTATACAATTTTTATAACAAAAAGTTATGACAAATTTAATTGGTTAAATGGTTCCAGACCTCTTAAATTTGTTGGTATTTTAGAGTTGACCTTCAATATTAAATTATTTGTTTTCTTGCACACCCCAAACTACTTCACTGATCAGTGAAGATGGGAATCTTGGCGCCAAAAAAACTTTCACCGCAAAAATCAGTGACAGAAATTTCGTCGCTAGTTTTAGTCGTCTACTATAGGCAACGAAAATTTCGCCGATGATCCCCCGCGAGTTGAGTAAGTGGCGGCGACATCATCGGCCTTAGGGTTACTTGAATCCGTCGCTGATTCACGAATATGATGCAGCCCGCCTCCCTTCTTTCCTCATTTCGCCTCCAATCCTTCTTTTCCTTCTTCTCTTTCGGTCCTCCGCCTCTGTCGCCATCCATTCTCCAATGTCGTAAGGTAAGTATTGCTTTATTTTTTTTTGTTGGGTTTTGTTAGTTACGGCTAGGGTTACATTTTGAACCGATTATTTATGGAATTTTTTGTGTTACGTTGTTTTTTCTAGCCCTAGTCGTCCATTGCCGCCTCTTGCCGCCAGCGCCGCTCACTGTCATTAACTTCAACATGTTAGTGTTAATGTTATTGTAGTGTTGAATTAAATTTTAGGTTGTTAATGTTAGTGTTAAATCAAATTTTAGGGCTTATATTAGGTTGTTAATTAGTGTTGGTTAGATTAATTTAGGGCTCATATATAGTTGTTAGTGTTAGTTGTAGTGGTTAGTGTTAGTTGTAGCTGTTAGTGTTAGTTGTTAGTGCTAATTAGTTTATTATATATTTTTTCGGATTCGATCAGTATCGGATATTTAATATTATATTCATATTAATTTTAAATTCGCATTTAATATAAATATTAAAAATTACTCTTTTTAAGGAATTAAAAATTACTTTTTTTAAGGAACTAAAAAATAATTTTTAATTGAAAAAGTAAAATAAAATATTGTATCAGCGACATAATCAATGATGGAAGTCTGTTGGTGATGTACGACAACTACCCCGTCGTCGAAATCGTCGTAACAGTCGTCGCCGATCCCGTCGTCATTCCCGTCGCTGCAAACGACAGAACGATCGTCGGCGTTCCTGTCGATGATGGTTTGCGACGCCTCGAATAACGACAGATTGAGTATCGTCGTTGGTCCGTCGCTAAGCCTTAACAATGACGGAATTGAATTGATCATCGATGGACGATTCCGTCACTGTTAACCCTTTTTCTAGTAGTGTCTTACCAATGAGAGGTATATATTTATACATACAAAATAAACTCACCACACGTCATCTTGCGGTTGGTTGTTGGTGACATGGGGTCCATTTGTGGGCACACTGAAGTGTTGGAGTCTTAGTCTTGTTTGGGTGTCAAATGAATTTGAGAACTCCTGCTTGCCTTCGAGTATTGCGGGACGAAGTAGACCTCATCTTCTACTACTTCGGTCAACATCTTAGTTTTTAGTGGGGTTGGAGATCTAAGCGGTGACTCGGTGAGATGTGGAGCCTTGGAGGTCGGAGTGATTTGACGAGATCATGGAGCCTTGGAGGTTGGAGGTGATCTAGTTAGGCGGGGAGCAATTGGAGGTTTTTGGAGGGGCGGGGATATTGAGGGTAACCCAACAAGGTGTGGAGTCTTACAGGCCTCTTGTAGAGACTAAGTGTTGAGAATATGTAATGAACTCTCCTCGTGACTTAGAGTTTTCTTGTGGATTGTAAGTGTTGAGAAGAGGTAAAGAGTTCTCCTTGTGACTCGGAACTGTCTTATGAAGTCTAAGTGTTGTGGTCATCCTTAGGGGTGGATGAGCTCATCCTAGAGTCCTTTAAAGCTTCCATGATGAATGAATGACGCTCGAGTGAGGGATACAACATTCGACCAACGGGCGAGGAAAGAGCAAATTCGTACTTAGATGAAACGGAAATGTCACAAAATGGCTTTTGAGACTGCGACATTGATTGTGCTTCAGGAGCTCCTAGGTGTGACAAGAGCTCATTTTTTTCGCTCGAACGAAGGAGTTTGGCTCGTTCGAGGAGCGATGTCGTGGCAATGTATCCAAGGCCGTGAAATTGATGGAGTAACGAGAGCCCTTTTTGGCAATGGGAGCTCATTTTCTTAATTCGAACCAAAAAATAGGCTCATTGATGTCGCGAATTAAAGAAGCAACGGGAACTTTTTTTCTTGGCTCGTTTTGGGTGATGCCGCGACACTGATTTAGCAACGAGAGCTCATTTTTTTGGCTCGAACTATGAAGTTGGACTCATTCGAGCTAAGTCAGACAAGTGTCGAAGCAAGTAGTTGGACAAAGTATATCATCTTGGGGAGCTTGGTTGCCCCCGGGGGTCACAATTTTCCTCCCACACATCCTCTCAAATAGGCTTCTCGCTCGAGCGTGGGAGATGGCTTTCATCCTCTCAAACAGGCTTCTCGCTCGAGCGTGGGAGATGGCTTTCTCCACGAGTTCTTGAATTGTAGGAATTTGACTTCAATTCATTACAGCGTTCAATTTTCCAAAAATAGATGGTAGCGTAGCGCTTGGGTCTTACCTTTGTCAACATATTATTTTATTATATAGGGTCATCGTGAATCGTAGTAGCGTTATTCTATCTGGGCAGCGGCTAACTATTGCTAATGAATTAATAAAATATAGTCCTAATTATTGTAGCAATATTTTAATTTTGTTCCTCGTATAAACTAGTAGTAATTATTATGATTGATTATAATAATAATAATAATAATAATAGTATGTTCGGGCTGGTCGAGGAAGAAATGTCATCCACTACCACGAGTCAGTGAAATAGCAACGTCGGTCCCCACAGCCCTGTCACTCTAAGATAAGCGCAAGTAATAGCACAATCATCATCATCATCTCCTCTCTCAGTTAACTTTTTTATTTTATATTTCCAATCACAGAAACCAGAACAGAAACAAAATGTGACAGAATTGTTCAATAATGGAGCCCAACAACTCCCCTGTAACCTCTCGCCACCATTTGTGCACTCGTCTCTTTAATTTGGTGCTGGAACTAATTTGTATCTCTCTGTGTGTTTTTCAGCAGAGATCGAGCTCGTTGACTATCGGAGAACGGATCTGCGCTTCGTTTTTTCCATGTATAGCCTTCATCGAGATCTTAATTTATGCCCTAGCTGATTGCTTCGACTTGCGCCCCCGTCTCCGTCACCGGAAGCAATGCTCCGACCACATTCATGATCTTGCTCGCCTCTCCGCCGAAACTCGATGTAATTTATTTCCTTCATTTTTTGTTATTTTATTCACTTTTTTTTTGCTGTGTCAGTTCAATTCTATAAAAGCACTAGGGTTAATAGGGTAGATTTGTTTCAAATCAGATGATTGATTGATGTTTTGTATTTGGGGAGACATTGTAAATGATTGTTCCTTATCCTGTTGCTGGGATGCTGCAGTTAGTGTTAACGAGGTGGAGGCATTGCACGAGCTGTTTAAGAAATTGAGCAGTTCCATTATTGATGATGGCCTAATTCACAAGGTAAAAGGAGTGGACAGTTTTTATTGTCTTATCTACAGTCTTGTTTCTTTTGTTTTCCGTTCTGGAGGACGGATTGTAGTGACACTAATGGATGATATAGATAACAACATTTTACTCCCTCCGTCCTAAAATGAGTGTCCCGTTTCTCTGAATTTTTGTCCCGAAATGAGTGTTCCTTTTCCTTTTTTTAGTATGTTAGTAATGTATGAATTGTCAAGAGTATACTTATAACAACTTAGTTAGTAATCCTTAATAATACATTATGACGATGATACAAAAATAAATATGTCACACTAACTAACTTCTCCTTAAATTTTCTTAAAATAGAAACTATGACACTCATTTTGGGATGAATGGAGTATATGTAAGGCCTAACTGGGTGTCGCCTGGTTTGACAAGTGGCCATCTGTGCTCTGTTATCCATTTCAGTGATCTTGTAGGTTTGGTGATGATATTTCAAGCTCGTATTTTGGTTGAAAAATGAAGTTGATTAGAATTATTGTCATTTGGAGCAGTTATGCAGATATACAATTGTGTGATGTTGTTGTTTTTTGGGGGATCTGTAAATTATACTGCTCTAGCTCTTGTCTTTGTGTACTCTCTTTTGGAAAATACCGTGTATATGTTTTTTTTACTGTTTTATCTGCTTGTAGGAAGAGCTCCAATTAGCAATGTTCCAGACCCCTTATGGTGAGAATCTTTTTCTGGATCGGGTGAGTGCCTTTTAGGATATTTTTTGTTTTGTAATGAGTTGTTTTTTTCTTTTCTTTTCCATTCTGTTTATCCAACATTGGTCAATTGTACACATCAATTGGGAAGAATTTGAGTTCCTCAACAGTTGAGAAAAGATAATCAAGTTGAATCAGTGTCTCTAACTGCAGGATCCAATATTGAAGTTCTGAAAAATTTAATACTTTTATGCTAGTGGGCAAATAATGGAACTATGTTGTTTAGGAAGATAAATGAGAAACTCTGTTTCTGAAAATACATGGGAAAAAAGAAGATATTAAATTTTGAAGCAATAACTTAACTATCTGAAGGAGTTCGCTAGTTAAAATTTCATCAAGAAAGGTTTTAACTATTATGAGAATGTCATTACGAGAAAAACAGCAGACTCAACTCACGCATTTGGCCTGTGGCTGTAGCCAATCTTAGAATTTATAGAGTTTGTCAAGAGAATGCAACAAGAATCATGGAGGTATGTTATATAAAAATGATTGTCTTTTGTGTCCATATAAACATGTGTAACATTTTAAAAATCACATCGTTTTTCCTCCCAAAGTCAGATGATTGTGTTCTTTCCATTTAACCCACATGTTGAAAAAGGATTGAATTTTGTCGGGTGTATGAAACCAAGGATTCCTATGTGTGTTGTGACCTTTTATTTAAAACTATTTGGCTTCAATTCTTGGAATAAATTTAAATGATAGGGCATGTACTCACGACCAACGCCTTTTCTTTTCCAGGTTTTTGATCTTTTTGATGAAAAGAAAAATGGAGTCATTGAATTTGAAGAATTTGTCCATGCGCTTAGTGTCTTCCATCCTTATGCCCCTATAGATGAAAAGATCGATTGTAAGGATTAGTAATACTATTTGTTTACTCAATCTGCCAAACTACTTGTCAAAGCTGTGACTGTTTTGCGGTTTTCCTTGGATTTATTTATTTAGATATTCATTGTTTTTGCAGTTGCATTTAGGCTGTATGATCTGAGACAGACAGGATTTATTGAGCGAGAAGAAGTAAGTTTACTGTACTTATTTGCTCCTTATGGAAGTGATATGTACTGAAAATCTCACGTCACATTTATAGGTCCTAGCTGATTTTCCCATGACTAATTTTAGGTTAAGCAAATGGTTATTGCCATTTTGATGGAATCTGACATGAAACTGTCCGACGAACTTCTTGAATGTATTATTGATAAGGTACGGGTTTTATTTAAGTTTTTAGTGCACTTCTCTTTTAACTCATTCAATCTGTAGGAACCAAGTGAGATGAACTAGGCTTGTTCTCCTGCAGACATTTGCGGATGCTGATGCTGATAAGGATGGTAAAATTAATAAAGAAGAATGGAAGGAATTTGCGCTTCGACACCCATCTCTCTTGAAGAACATGACTCTTCCATATTTGAAGTATGTGGACTCCCCTTTATGCCCGTCCTTACCGAATTTATCATCATTAGCTTTATTTAGGCTCATATATATTCACCCTAATTGATCCATCATATTCCAGGGACATCACCACAGTATTTCCAAGTTTTGTTTTCAACAGCGAGGTTGAAGACTGAAAACTGAATCTCTTCCGGTCAATACTGTTGCATTAAACTGGTTTAGAAGGAGAACAGAAAATGGCTCTCGGAGATCTTCAGTTCCATTACGATCTTCATATTGTAAGCATAGCCAAATATTGGTTCGACAAAGGTCTTGACTCTCAATCTCAATTACGCTGCATCCCTGCTGGAAGGGGACAAGTTGAAGCTCCCGAGCAAGGCTGGACTGTGCGCAACATAAGATTCTTTTTACGTTGTAAATGTAACATTTCTGTACATCTCATGCTTTGCTGGAAACATGCATTGCAACTCATTTTTGTGATCCAATCCCAAGTATAGGCTGTACAGTTTGGCGGGAATTCTGTTTTGTAAATGAATGTGTGGAACTGTCAGTTCACAGATTTTTTTAAATATTTCTTTAACAAGTGAAAACTGAACCAAGAGAATTAGATGCCAAAATGAATATAAAAAGCCTTGTATGTGAGTGGCCTAAATTTGGAATTCGAATCACAATGGCTCGATACACGTGTACTCAACTGAGCTATCCATGACTAGTTAAGCACTTGGCTTTATACTTGAAGAATCAAACAAAAGATATGTCCAATTTTCAAGAGTAATGGCATAGTTGGCTACACATGCTGCGTGAGTGGGAAGAACGCTTGCGTTCGATCCTCACTCAACACACCCCACGAAAGAGGGACGAGTTTTAACAGTGATTTACCCTCAAATGAGGATTAGTCTGGGCGTGATAAAATAACTTAAATGTGTCAACTACGAGTTTGCGAGCCCACTCAGAACCCCCATGGTTTAGACGGGAAAAAAAGGTATCTCCAAGCATTTTTTAACATAATTTTTATTTTTCAAGCATGTTTGAACGTTGAATGTTGTATACTATATATGTTGCCAAAGAAATCAAGTGTTCGAATGAATTTCTGTGGGCGTCACATACTTTTCTGACAGAAATAAGTAAATCTGTGCATAATATGCGATGTGCTTTTCTAACCCAGGCTCGAACTTGTCACAATTGATCGTTTTTTTACTTGTTAGAGTGTTGTTGTTTTATGGCTTGAGCTTGAATTTTGAGGGTTTTTGTTTTGAGTTCTAGGAGTTGGGAGCTAAAGTCAGAGTTTTGGGTCTTGAAACTCGAGAAATACTCTATTAAGTGAAAGCCTATAACCGTATATTTAAAAAATCATCTCATGCGCGAAAATGAGAATCTCTACTACGATTATGAGTGTCCTTAATATTACTTTTAAGTTTAGAGAAAATTACAATTGAGAATGTTTAGAATGAAGTCCCTTTCTCCTTTCGAGAGAGAGAGAGAGTATTTATGCTCACAACATGAGTTGATAACTTAAATCGTATGATTGGTTGTTGGTGACGCGCACCATGTGATGATTATTTTCTTAATTACAAATATGTCATTCATAGAAAAGTTAAACAGTCACAATAATCATAATTTTAAAATACTCAATATTTTCGAGTTGATCGGGTTAGGGTTGCGTCGAGTTTCGGACATAAAAGACAATGATTTTTGTGGGTTTTCCCGTCTTTACCCGAAATCTTACATGATGAACCCGACCTTAGTCGGGTCGGGTAAAAAAGTAGGGTCGTGTGTCGGGTTCAAATTGTCAGCTCTACCCTGTGCACACACCAATATAAAAACTCACCGCGAATTTACATCGCATCTACTCTGCAAACCCTAAAAACACCTTAACTTGTTATTAGGAAAAAAAACTCACAATTTATTATCTACAAATTTAAAAGACAATGCTATGTAAATAAATAAAACATATGTAACTGGACGAAAACCCTAACATCTCAAAATGGTTAAGAGAGAGGAACGTAGTAAGGGGAATAGTCAATTTATCCCTTAATGCTGGATAGTACATGGAACTTTTATTTTTCATGGTTAACTAAAATTACACTTTTTTTTTAGAAAAAATTACAAACTTTTGAATCTCTTAAAATAATTAAATTTAAAACAAAGCATGTTGGGCCAAACGATTTGAGCGTTTTGGATTCCGTTTGAGGCCTCGGGTTCGAGCATCCTTGCCGACGGTATTAAATGAGATTTAATTAAAATTAAAATGCGAGAATCACAACTCCTGTCGTGTAGATCAACTGAAATAAAACAATTACTCCCTCCGTCCGAAAATGAGTGTCCTGTTTGTCTAAATTTTTTGTCCAAAAAGACACTCATTTTGGAACGGAGAGAGTAGAATTTAAGCATTTAATAAGGATAGAGAAAGTGACGAGAAGAGGTAGAATGGGACATTTTGGTCTTTGGCATCCAAAAAAATGAAAGTAAGGAAACAAAAGCCAAAGCTCACAAGCCTCCGGAGCGAGCAGAGAAGCAGAGGCAGCAATGGCAGACAAGGCAAGCCGAGCTCTGGTGTTGTACGGAGATGGATTGGCCCCTTCCATCCACCCTGAATCTCACTCCCATCTCCACTCCTTTGCTTCTAAAGCTCTCTGCGGGTTCTTGTCCCTCCCCAATGCTCCTCCCTCAGGTTCAATCCCCTTTTTTTCATTTTCGATTTGAATCGATATCGTGTTTGCGCATGATGAACCAAACTATTATAACTTCGCTGATGATTAATTGGATCATGCAAATGACTTGTTGTCTCTCGATCTTTCTGTAATTGCATGAAAGCTTTGATTTTCTTTCTTTCTTTGTATGGGAGTCTAGCAACATTCGATTACGGTAATGATTGAATCGGGTTACCATTTGATTTTTATAAGAATTTTAGTAGTTTGGGTTACTTGCACTGTGGCTCGGTAATAAATGAAGGTTGAACAATTTCAAGTTGATGATCACTTTTGAGTAGCATTTTTCTAGATGACAGTTTGTTTTCGACTCCAACAGTGAATCTTTTATCAAATCTTCATGCCCCTTGAAATTTGGACCTGAAACTGAAGGAGGGCATGAGAATAAGTTTCTAGAGAGAGTGGTATCAGAGTACTATGAAAATATGTAGAAAATATGTCAACTTTCAAGCCCTTTGTCTCCTAGGGGATGGGGTTGTTTTTACTCACAAAGTCACAAATAGTGTTGGCTGTTGAGACTTGAGATGGCTTTGTGTTCTGATTGGTTGAAATTAAGGTCAAGGAACTTACATGGCAAAGTGGGTCTCGTGTAAGGTTACCACTCTCCACTGGAACTTTTGAGATCCCATTTCCCATTGCTACTTTTTTTTTAGGAGGAGACACACTTACCTCCTGAACATAACATGACTCTTAACTCCTTGAAGTAGCCTTGGTCTGGACGTGTACCTACCTTTGAGCATGACACCGTGAATAGGTGAAGTGTTATGCATTCATTGTCAGCACGTTGTTGCCTATAGAAACAATTACCAAATGGGTGTACAATCCTTAGAGTGTGTCTGACAATTGTAGGGAAGAATTCGTGAGGAGGAGGGACGCGAGGGTACGTGAAATTGGAGTCTATGGCCTTGTGCACATGAGCGTGGGGTGCTGGTGGATGCATGAGCTTGCACACGGACCTGCACAACCGTGTAGGACGATGTGGATTGGCGCATAATGGCGTGCACAAGGGTGCATGGACATGTGAGGAGACATGCGAACTTGGACCGAGCATAGTGCACGGAGCTGTGATGGATTGCATGTGCGTGGCGTTTGGCTGGGTGTGGTGGTATTGCACGGGTTTGTAGTCCTCCCAGAGCCCCTACATGGGTGTGCAGTTGGAGAACACGGGTTTGCACCACAATGCACCAATTTTCTGCTTTGACCCATATTATTTTGGACCTAATGGTCCCTAGCTCTGTTTGGTGTGACGTGTTGATGAGGAATACGCGTCAATCCAAGGTTTTTCAATTTGGTCTCCAATTTTTTTATGTAGTATCACAAGTATTACCCTTCCACTTGTATATATAGGGTACATATAGAACAAAAGTACCTATTCAGTTGCATTGCAATTGAGGTTATCAATTCAACTACACAGTTCAGCTGGTTTAAGAATTTGGATCCATTAAAATGTTTACATCAACTAATCTGTTACAGTTCACCTGGTATTTGGTTAAGGCAGAATGAAATTTTGACGTTTTATAGTATGCATGTTTGGTTATGTTTTATTTTATTTTCTTCCTTTCTTATCTGCTCTATAGAGTTGTTATGTCTATCGGTAGTGGGATTTACTTGAATTTAAATTGCAGAAAGCGAGGACGAGAGAGTAGTCAGAGAATCTGCAGTGCTGCTGGATGCATGTGAAGCTTATATCAATAAGGTGAGATTCATTTATTTCTAGGTACCCGAAACCATTTAGGCATGATGAAGTTTTATAAGATAGTTCTTGCTCTTGGTTTTCAGAATGGGCAGCACATTGACTCGTCAGAATGCCAGAACAAGTCTTCGAAGCTGACTATATCAGAGAGGTATTGTTTGTTTTTATTTTTGGTTCTTGGTCATTATCAATGACTAAAGATAGACGTTATGTTATGTTTTAATAATGGTAACCATGCCTGTTTACTCAACATCAGGTTCATGGGAATGAAAGCTGCCATAATCACAAACAGCTCAAGTTTGAAATCTTTTGGTTGCAAACTTGGCTTTACTGCTATACATTTCAATGAGTTGATTGGTGACAGCCACTCCCCCGACAAACCACTTGATGATGTTGCAGCCCCTGCATTGCTGAAGTTGCTTGGATTTCAGGAAGGGAAGGTATTAGATACAAGCCAGTTTGATTTAGTTTTTGTGCATGTTGGGGCTGGTGAAGTCTCCACTAAGAACAAGGATCTTGCCGAGGATGCAGAATACATTGATGGTTTGGTCGGCAGGATAATGCACTTGGCCCAACCCGGATCTGAAATTGGTTCCCGTCTGCACTTGTCTGTTGTGATGAGCTACGGGAATATTTCAGAGCATTTTGATTCTAATTTATCGGTCTTGGTCAATAAAGATGATAAAGACTCTGATTTGAGGTTGTTTCCTCGTCAAAGTTACACTATGAGAGGTGAAGAACTGAGGAAAGATGTTCGGTAAGTGAAGATACTTGGTAGGTTTATTTTGGCTTTGCTTTGACACTAAACTTCTGTTTATTTGTGAATGACAGCCACCATTGCCCAATGTTAATTGCTCAGTTGCAGTATGGCGTTACACGCAAGGATATGGCAGACTCATTTTCTTTCAAAGAGTTCAAAGAGGTATGCTTTGTGCTATGATTCAGTGAATTCAATACTTTGCAAGAAACTGTTAGTAGATAACCTTGCAATAATTACATTGTTTACTCTATACACTAATAAGTATTTGAATCAGTTATGCCTATATTGAATGAAATAGCATTTTGGTTTATGCTAGTTCTGTGCTTATGCCCAGTTTGAGATCCATTTGGTTAACAGGAAATATCTGCATGGTGCAAGTCACATGTAGTTGGTCAATACTTAAAAGACTAGTTCTTATTTGGTTTCTCTTGATTGCTTATATAGCTCATGACTAACATTGACAATATGGGACTTAGCATGCTCTTGCAAGCTGCATTTCTGGACTTGAGACATTCTTGTTATAAAACCTAACCCAACCATTAGCACCTTGTGGGTGTTTGGTGCTCCTGAGCCCAAATTTCTAGTGATGACCGGCTTTAGTTCCATTTGTCAATTTGTAGATTTCGACAAAGTTGGTTGACACCCAAAAGGCTAAATATTTTATCTGGGTTCACTAGATTGTTTACCCAGCTCATATTTTATTAGAGTGAGACATCATACATGCCTGCACCTGTGACGTCCTTTATATCGGGGCCTCTACTTATTGCATGATTGGATGACTTGAATCCTCACATAGTTTGGCAACATTCAATTTAAAAGTTTGGTTATATACACACATATTTACTTTGTTTAGGTTCACTGGATTGTTTTTATAACTCGATTCTATCCTGCACCACACAGGTCATTCTATATATGATGTGTCATCAACTCCCTCTTGGGATGATAAATGTGTATTTAACATTGGTTTCATCTGTGAGTAAAATGGTGGTTTTGGCAAGGAAACTTACAACAACATTTGATATGGTGTTGCAGAATGGTGGAAACCTTGTGATACCGGCAGACAGGTTCCTGCATGAGATAGCATTTAAGCTATGGAAGGCCCCCAAGTATGGAGCATGAGATACACTTTTCCGAGATGAGTCTGTTTTTGTTAGATGAATGTTGATTTACTTTCTAACCTTAAACACACTAAATAATAAAAGACGAGCAGGGGTTGTCTTTAATTTTACATACTTGGGTTGGGTGATTATACTGTTGGATTTGCACTTGGAATAATGATACTACTGGATTTGCACTTGTCCTTGATCGTTTTTATGCAGCGATGACACCTTGCTATTTCAAGCATTCTGATCAAAACTCTATACCATTTTCTATATTAGGAAATAAATAGTAGTAACATAATAACATTTTTGTGATGATTCAGAATTTCTTACCAACACCCAGCGGATCATGTGGTCTAAAACACTTAGGTTTGTGTCTCGGGGTCAAACTTTACATGACAAGTTGGTCTTGTTGTCCATGTGTTCAGATATATGTGCAAGTGTTGGTCTTGAATTTTCAAGTTCTTGGTTCGGGTCCTAGGAGGTGGAGACACAGTCCTTGGTCCAAAAGGCTCGAGTTGGGGCCCTGGGTCTTGAAACACGAAGATAAGTAGAAATATGAATTTGCTCTTAGAAAACCACCTCGCGTGCATGAGAATCATTTCTTCCATTAGGATCCTTGGGGCTACCAGAGAGTTCAAGATAGAGGAAGTAGATAGAAGTTTCAAAATGAACATAATGAATATTTATACTACAAATCAAGGCCGACGATATTGGCGGCCTGTGATCAGTAGTTGAAGATGTGGGGTCCATCGTGGACTCATGAGTCATGACTTGTATTCCGGTCTTATCCTTCTCGGGTTTCTTGTCGGGATTCAGAGCTTTCACTTGTCTTCGGGGAGTAATGGAGGATGGCTTGAGTTCTTACGAGTGTCTTTTCTCAAGGAGTGACATCTGAATGACTCGTGCGGCAGATGTGACGTGACCCTAGAAATCTTCTTGGATGTAGGGCATGTGGGTTTGACAGCTTTCCCAAGTGTAGAGTGTGCGAGCGTGTTTTTTCTTACCTCGAACGGAATCTTGTTCTTAATTTACTCCCATAGGGCTCTTTGGATATGATGCTCGATGAGCCATGAGGGAAGCAAGGCTCAAGGGTCTTCGCTCTCGGGTGGTGTGAGCCCGACCTACCTCCAATGGGCCTACTTGTAGAGACTTATCCTATGTGTGATTTTGCCTTGGGCTCAGGAGATCTCCGCAAATGAGTTTAGCGCAGCTATGTACTTCAACCTTTAATTTTGAATAATATCAGTTACTTTTATGATTTTTGCAAATAAATATTACAAAATGCTATAATGTCGTTTTCAGAAGAGAGTAATTTGTAATACACAATTTATGCAAATATTTAACTCCTTTTTTTTTTCTCTCATTTAAATAATAGTCAAGAGAAATCAAATGTTACAATTCTGAGGCTGGGATTTGCTTTACCCAAACAAGACCTCCTAAGATTCAACAACTTTGAAACATAATTATTTTCTTTTCTTTCTTTTTCTTTGGACCAGCTTACATCACAACACATGTAGATTGTTGACACAACCCTATCTATTTAATTATAATTACTAAATGGTTACTTTACTTTGTAATGACAATGACATCCTCCTCTAACACTGCACTTACTTACTGTTGGAGGAGGATCTCCACAATGTTCTGACTGAATGGGTTGTGTTGAGCTCCCACTTTGAATGAACCAACACTTCCTCCACATCCAGCATTTCTCTTTTCTTTCTTTTTCACTTCAACTGACAAAATCTAATGCCTCCTTCTCTAGCTCTTGGAGCCACCCAACAATTTCATAGTAACTATAGACACAACCCCCACTCCCTCTAATCAACTTCTACTTGCTGTTGTTCTTTCAACAACCAAATGTTGGAGGTGCCGTAAACGGTACATGAGCTGCGAGAACGAGGGCCGTAGGTGCGGTTCCCTGCAAATAAGAAAACAAGATCATAACTCAGTAAACTGAACTGATGTACATATTCGTCAATCCAGCAAGCACGCAATTGTATTAATACCATCATGCTCAAACTGCCAAGCCCTAATTGATTGACAGTTTAAGTGCCTTGCCCTTGCCGAGGTATTCAAGTTCTAGGAAACTACCTTTTGGTTTTTTCTTTACTTAAAATACTACATCCAGTTTTTTTTACTCTATGCCAAGGATAAGTTGTATACCAGTTTTCACCAGGAATTAGTACCATGTGTAAATTCTTTCCACTAACATTAACTTCATACAATTCTGTCTGATAAGTAGAGTGAGGAAGAACATCTATTCGAGGCAATAACTTACGTGAGCCAACAATCCCGTATTATCTGTGCAGCTACGGGATCAATATGTTCTGGGATTTCGAGGCGCCTATGTTGGAAACCAACAGCACCAACAACCTGCATTGGATTCAATCCTTTCCATGGGATTTGCAAGGTAGCCAATTCCCATAATATCACACCAAAACTGTACACATCGCACCTGCAATCAAGCCGCAAACTCATTGTATTACAAATAAGATGGCAAATCTTTCATAAATGGTACAGCATTAATGTAGCGATACTGGTAGCAGGGGTTCATAATCCAATTGACATACTATCACTAGCATCATCCAGAAGACTGAGCCACAGAATAAGCAGTGGAAATATTCCAACTAACACATTAAAGCATGGTAATTCAACACAAATAATATATATTTGCAGCTCACTTACTTTTCATTCGCTGGTTCGTTCCTCAAAACTTCTGGTGCCATCCATTCAGGCTGCAATTCAGGGGTAAAATTGTTTAAATTAGAGTAATATATCAATGGCATTATGAACTAAATAGAAAAAATGCTGAATTGTTCAAACATTCATGTTTCAGAAGTACTACCGTTCCAGCAGTAGACTTTGATGAAAGAAAGGTATGGTGCTTTGTACGCGACAGCCCAAAATCACAAACCTGCAGAGAGAAACAAACAAAATATAGAAAATGTGTTGATTAAATGAAATAATGCTCATAATTAGGGAGGAACACTTTGCTATGTCTCAACCTTAACAACCCAATTTTTATCAACAAGAAGGTTTGGAGACTTGAGATCTCGATGCACAATAGTAGGATGGCTTGTGTGCAGATAATTCATTCCTTTGGCCTGCAAATGTTCAAAAAGATTGATTTAGGATAAAGAAGTATACATGCGGACAAAAACCAGATGAAGAAAGCACAAAAAGGAAAATGTGATAATCTGATTGTACCACATCAAGAGCCATTCGCATTCGCCTCCTTTCATCAAGTTGATGATTTGGACGATGAAGCAACCTATATAAACTCCCCCTGCATAAAATAAGCATATTGAGGATCAATACATAATACTAATTCCTCGGCAACAGCGCTTTCTTTCACTAAAATCCTTGACAGGAAATAATAGAACAGAAATCAGTTCATGCTTTCAGAATTTAGAGAAAGAAACCTTGGAAGAAACTCTGTCAGTATGGAGAAATGTGGGGACCGAGTAACCGCTCCCATGAAAAGGACAACATTAGGATGTCTTAACCTTAACATGATTTCAACCTAATGAAGCAACCAGCAGTGATTGACTTAAGCACCATCTAAAAATATCAATGAAATTGAATACTGGTTTGAATAAATGTATTTTAAATGTTCCAAAAGTCAATTTCTGGTGCTTACTTCACATTTAAATTGAACCAATGAATCACCAGAAAAATCTTGATCTAAAAACTTCTTCACAGCAACTTCCTGTCATGTAAACCAATTTACATAGCGTCAACAGACAGTAAAAAAGTCGTAATATGAATAATCCTAAAGTCACGCGTGACAATTTTTGTAAGCCTACTGCATAATGGCATAATTGTCATTCATGTCAAGACCTATGCACCCAATGAAGAAATCATATAATTTTTCTCAAAATTAATGAGTATACTTGCATGTCATCAGCATCCCCAATTAGTTTAAAAGTAAGGTTACAAACTACAAGTCCACAAGGTGAGGAACAAGGAGCCAACCAAGGCTTTAGCTGCCAAATAGGGAAGACTAAATGAGTGGATAACAAAATATGTTAGACCTCAATTACACCAATTATCACTGAACTTAACCTAGTTTTTAGCAAAAATTTTAGCAATTAGTACAAGATGCCAACGCTGTGAAAGGTGTAGAAGGTACGATTTGGGTTGATTTGAAGGACAAGTGATGTATGCAAACCTTGACGCACATAATTGTCCAAATTCAAGATACAAGGTTCTGCTATAGCACATTTTCAATTTTCAATTAGAAGAGAATGAGAAATGATTTACAAACAGCAGTTTACCTAATAACCCAACACTCCGAACTCCAACACTACATGACACAGCAAATTTCATTTGACAAGGAAAGTAATATTTTCATAATGCTGCCGGCCATGCAGATTAGGATTTACATTATATGATGCGATACTTTCTATATGAGAAGACATTGAATGAAACTTCTCAACAAAAACAGTTTATAGAAGCAAAACTAACTAAATTACTTTATTACAAAGCTAGAGGTAGAAGCATATTCTGCAAACTGACATACACAGAAGATTTCAACAAGCAGTGAAGACAATATCATTACCGCAAAATTGAATCAAACATGTTGCACAATATTGCATGAACATATAAAACTATTGTACTACTAAGAAAGTTAAATTTCTCGACACATTGCCAGCATTATTGTGGTCAATGAATGTTTTAAATTGCCTCGTAGCATGTTATTTTAGAAGTTCCACAGAGTGAATATTGATAAGATATTAAATGAGCTATAACAAATGGGTAGAACTCACAGTGCCATTCCAATCTGCATGGTATACCTCTCCATATGAACCTACAAGATAACACATCATCATAATGAGTAATATATTAATTATCTAACCCATTATTCTAATGAATACACCATTCAACCAATATGTAGAAATTAGGCAAAATACAAATCATCATTAATCAAAGCAAATTGAAGACAACAACAGACTTTCTTTAGTATCAAACCCATCAAGAATGTTCTCAATTACCACCTGAAATTAATTTTATATGTACCCATAGGAATCGAAGAAAGAAGAAATATTACCAATGCCTATACGTTCACCAATCTGAAGATCCTCCCATGGAATTTCCCATTCTGCATCTTCACCAAAGTTAATCTTCTCACTGCGACCATTGCATTCAATCACACCACTATTGGCTGTTTCCATCAAATTCGAAGCAGATTTCTTGCCCATATCTAAGTCATTTTGAAATTGTCTTTGGCAAGAGTCGCCTGCAGAAAACAAGGTTAATACATAAAATAAATCCTCATATAAAACCACTGTAACCATTCTAGGTGGATATCATACCCACACATGTAGCATCAGTAATGGTCTGTCCATTGGGTCTTCTAACAGCAACCTCTCTCTCACTTGTAGTATCAAATGGCTGAGAAAAATTAGAGCGGACAACATTCAAACCCAATTCTTCTTTATTCTCTGCAGAACTCTCATCAGACTGTTTCTGTTCATCATCATAATCAATAAGGTTTACAGGTTGCAACTGAGGAAAAGTCGAGTAGTCAAAATCGTATTTAGCTTTTACCAGATCCAAAGAATTTGAATCTGGAAACAGATCATATGGTTGGGGTGTGCCGCTCTCTAACAAAACAGCATGTAACTTCTGTGCAAATTCTGGATGCTTCGATGCGCTGATTACATACTTGGAAACATTTTTCACTTGCATCTTCTCTGCAGGAGATGCCTTCACACAAATGCCAGATGAGCCTTCGCCTGATTTATGGAGTGCAGGAAGAAGCCTCCCAAACTCATTTTCAAATTTCTTGGTTGAAGTTTCTTCAACAAGGTTCCTTTTATCCATTTTTCTCTGAATGCCTACTGATGATGCAGATCCGGCCACGACGTTGCCACTTTCGGAAACTTGATCAAGATTTGATGAAACGGCCAACATATCAGCTCCTTTTTCAGGCACCAAACAACCTTCAGCAGTTTCTATAACATCTGCAAAACTCCTAATCTCTGGCCCAGAATTTAAAAGATGACTGCTGGGTACCTCAGCAGGGATAAGTGCACCTGGAGCACCCATTAGATCAATGATATACTCACTGCAACACATAAAAAGGAATAATATAGTCAGAAAACATGCTGTAGCTGGCTAAAAAATTAAAGAATAGGGAGAGGAAACATTTCAAACTAAGAAACCAGAAGGTAACAATTGAGAAGTGTTTTATTATCATGTAGGAAAAAGGTTTCTGCCATGCATGTCTTGATATATTTATATCTAACTTTCCCATATAAAAGTTTTTCTTTTAATGTTAGAGATATTGCAAGAAATATTTTCAATTATGTATTTTCTTAATATGTATTTATATTTTCTAAGAAATTATAAATAAACATCTTTTAGACTTCTCCACCCAAAAAATTTTCAAATCCATCCTTGAGTAGGAGGAAAACGACAACAAACAGGAAATTATATTTTGTCAAATAGAGAAGATAATGACATAGTCAATAACTTTAATGAGCATCTAAAACAAAGACACAGCAAAAAAAAAGGGTATACAAGTTAACATATGAAACAGTAACAACACTACATATTGTGACTTGGGAGGAGTAGCAGTATGCCACCCAGAATTGATGTTGATTATGTCAGAAATATCTATTATTCTATATAAGGGCTGCAGAGTTTGAGTTTGTTGTAATAATTTCATTTCTAATTCTCTTCCTGAAGCACATAAGTTGGGCCAAGCTGATTTTAAGAGATTGATACAAAAGTCCACCAACAGCACGCATGTGAAAAAATATTTCTTATTTTGATGATCAAGTTTGACTTCACAATATGAGTTAGCAAGAATAACAAACAAACCCAATAGCATAAATTGTTTAATTAATTCAAATAAATATATTGAGCTAATTACACATTTAGAAGGCTATATAATAGATACACTGAAAAACCAGAGCAAGGTGTCATCACCTTCCATTACCCATTTTAATCAAATTCACGGCTCCATCATCTGTTCCGGTGTAGTAGCTCCCTTTGACCAGCATGCATGGAAGATTTATCCTATCAGCTAGTACCTACAGGAAAAGTATGAAACAGTTAACTCAATCTTCAGTAAAAAAAATTAAAAAAATGCTAAAATATATTTCTTAAAGGGATAGATAGATATAGCCAAATATGTAACAAGTTAAGTGGCCAAGGAAATCAAAATGTGGATAACTCAGTGTTACAAAGAAAAGAAGAAGAAAAAAACATATATTCAATCTAATGAGGTAAGATGCACAGTTGGAATACATCTTTTGAAAGTATGATATTTGAAACAGAATCTATTCATGAAAAAGTGTAACAAATGAGACTTTAATTAGGTAGAAGATTTTACAACCTTAAAAAGCAAAGCCCTATGCCGTGAAAGTCCAACATCAAGTCGTCCAAGGGGAAGAACAATGCTGTTCAAAGAATGACGTAATTTAGATCTTCTCATACTCCACCTTTTCAGCATTTCATCAGCATCACCAACTGGACCACCCAGTCTATTCACAACCATATCAGCAACTTTCTGAATCAAGCCACTGACACCATGCTGAGAATATCGGCACTCCATGGATACAGTATAAGCTTCTCTCTCAAGTTTTTGCAGCTCAGGATCAACCAAGCGGTTTACCAAAATCACATCATAATTGACATTATCCAATATAGAAATCGCTTGAAGATCCACTAACAATGGCATTTTTCCCTGGGTGGCGGAATTTGATGTGACACCGTAGACATCATAAAATCCATCCATCACTTTCTCATCATAATTAACAACATTGTAGCTCTGCAACGTGTATAGAAGAATTAGGCATACACAGTTTTCCCTGGTTAAAGAAATTAATCTAAAGAGAGAAAAACTGAAACAAGTCAATAATTACAGCCAGTATTGGCAACCAAGCAAATGACCAAGAAATATTCTTCTTGCCAATATTTGGAAAGAGAATTGATTCATAGATTACTAATCAATCGCAATCCAATCTCAACCACCAATGACCGAGAAATATCCATCTTGCAAACGACCAAATGGTAAAAATAATAATTGATTTATAGACTACTGATCTCATGTGGAGCTTCAATTGAGCAACTTCAGCTTGCTACAAATTAAATAATGACATAAGCTAAAGCAACATTAATTTTCTACATGTGAATAGATCATCATACCTTTTTTTTTATTTTGCATTGAATTAGACCGATGGAAAAAAAAAACATAACAGAAGAAAGTGTTGAAGGTAACATGCAACTAATATGAAACTTTGATTACAATAACCCCATGAGACATTTACATTATATAAAATCAAACTAGATAGATAAAAAAATCCAATATCCTTGTTATCAATGCTGGCAATAAGCCAACACACATCCTCAGTAGGTTTTGAGGCTTGATCATCCTTGAGGAAAACAACTACAATGAATCGGGAAATAAAATGACTATGCAGTATTGTAGTTCACATAAATAAGTAAAACCTAAAATTTATTACTACCAAGTTTAGCCGGAATTAAAAACGGCATTTCTTCTCAAAGAGGAAAGATGCCATCTTGTCCAATTACCATGGACTGGCAAAAACTTGACTAAATACTCTAATTGGTATAATTCGACAGCCTATTCAAACTTATCGCACTAATAAAGAAAATATTGATGAAAAATAACACAATTTATAGTAACTCTACCCTTATATCATAACTACATCAAAATCATAACCCAAATAATATATGCACAAAACCCTATGACAGTGAAGAAGCATTGCAACTATTTATGATTCACAGTAAACTTCTTTCTAGGTAGTCTGTTTGCTAACTTTAAAAGACTATAACCTGTCTTATGCTACAAAATTGCATGCGAAAAATGAAAAATTGGTTCTATAACTAGAGCATCAAAATCATGATAGAAAATGACAAAGAAATAGCCGAACAGAATGAGGCATGCCAAATGACCACGAACGATTAAACCGAGAAAAGAAAACCAGTAATACTAAAAAAACAAAATCATAGCTGATCTCTACAGAAAAACATGACAGTAAAACGAAACAACAGCAAGATATTCAAGAAAAATTTCGAAAATGAAATGCAAAATTGAGATGTTCGGAAAGAAAGATCTAAACTCGCATGCTGAATTCGACGCCGCCAATTCAAACAAAAATGCAACAAAAACAAAACCTAGAAACGCCCAATTGAAGGGAATTTAAGCATACCCAATACTGTAGCGACAACAAGGCTTCACTGTCGGCGACCGAACCAGAACAGCCCAAGCTCATCCGCTTGGCAGCATCGATCTGGGCGGACTCAGGGTCCTCCCTCACCTCCCTCGCATCAGGATCCGAGGCGCTAATAGCAAGAGCTAGCTGCACCTGAAACTCCTCCTCCAGGAAATTGAAATCGACGCACTCACTACCATCGGCGACGCCAACAGCCACACCGGCAGTCCGATCAACCGCCGGCTCCACAGCCGCAATTCTCCCCATTGCGGCGGTGATCGAATCGGAGGAGGAAGACGGAGAGGGATTGGAATTGGGGCTGGGGTTGGAGGTGGCGACCAGAGGCCTGGGTCGGGTCTCGGGGAGGCCGTGGGGAGGCTGGTCACTGAGAGCGCCACCGATGTGAAGCTTTCGGAGAAGATGCTTCATCTTCGACATGGATCATGAACCAGGAGAGGACGGGCACTTTCTCTCTCTAGAAAACAAAGGAAACAAAACAATCTCTTTCTGTTTCTCTCTCTACTGTTACTGTCTTAACCTACACCCACCAGTGGGAAATGAGAATCTGTTAACCTGCGCACCCTTCATCGTCAAGCTACCACCACTTGAGAGACTTAAATTAACCGCTCACCCATTCCCTCCAATACACTGTATCAATATCACCCAAATTATTAACTATTTTAGTGCAACAAGTCAAGGACCCCACCCTTTGCTGCTAACATGGGTTGCTTCTCCCCTGCTTCCAATCAATCTCCACCGTTGGATCTTATTTGTGTATTTAATATTAAGTTGAGTAGTATCTTCTCTTAATAGGTGAAGTGTGCTTTTATTAAAATGACATTAAATCATTTTTCAATTATCATTAATATCTATATCCGTCCTACAATAAGTGTCACTTTTTCTTTTGTACTTCGCACGGCCGTGCCGTCATCACACAGCCCCGTGTTAGATTCGTCTTTGAAGTTGAGTCTAACATCTCTATAACAGCATGGTCGTGCATGTGTTTTGAGGTTGAGCATTTTTTGTCCAAAAATAATATAACTCTTAAGTTACTTCAGAAACGATGAACATAAATAGATATAAGTGCGTAAGCTTAGGATGAAACATATACAATTATGCACTTATCACTCATTAAACCAAGAAACAAGCTCCCTCCACACCAAAATTAAAGACCTACAAGGATACGTGGAACAATCAACAAGATAATATAAATCAATCATAGATATAACATCTACTTCCACAATAATCTTAAAGGGATGAGGTCTAACTGTGAGCAAAACTAGATCCCTACATTCAACTAGTCCTACCATCGTCCATAATATTTTAATAGTAGTTCATCCTATCCACACCACCTTATGTTTTCGAGCCACAACAAAATCTCCACGGAAGCTTAAATCTCATCCACCCACCCTCAAACAACTCTCATCAATATTGATTTCTATATAATTACGCGTATGAAAGATATGAGAAGATATAAAACCAATTAGAATTGAAGTAGTTTGGGAACTAATAAAGTGATAAAATTTACTAGTATTGCTCAATGAAGAGAAGAACCTACTCTCAGAGGTTGTTCTATAAAACGAATTTTTTTTAAGAGTTCTTACTAGTTCATAAACCCCCAATAAATATTGATATGTCTTTTTTACTAGGATCAAAAAATCACACTAGGGTATGTATTCGTCTTGTCAACATGTTATGGTAGTTGTCTTGAAAATGTTTTAAGTCCAGAGTCCTAGGAAACGGAGTTGGAGGTTATCATGTATGGTGAATTTGGAGGCGTGAAAGATTGCTCATGGGTTCTTGCAGTATGCACATAGGCAGTAAATTGTTAAAAGGACAACATAATGTGTTCTCAAGGCATATGTCTTGGAGCACAAGAGTAAGAATCTACTACGGGGTAATTTGAAACACGCATTCCTACGGAATACTTATATAAAGAATTTTAAAGAGAAAGTTTCAATGTAAATTATGGATGCCTTTCTCTTTCCATTGATGGAATATTTATAATTACAAACTAAGCCCACTACATGTCGTCATGTGGTTGGTTGTTAGTGATGTGGGGTCCACCTCAGGGTCCATTTGGGTGTTTGATTTTTAACATCATAAGAATGTCATCCACGTGTGTCGTGTATGTTTAAGATCTCTCACATACCTTTCAAGCATCACAATGTGGAGTGGAGCTCTTACTACTTTGATTAGAGTTCTAGTGTCTTAGAAAGGTAAGAAGTTTTGGAGGTGACCTGGTAAGGTTGGAAGCTTTGAATAATTCTTGGTGATGTGGGGAGTTTTAGAGGTTACCCGATGAGGTTAGGAGCCTTAGAGGTGACCAGACAAGACGGGAAAATTAAAGGTTTCTCAATGAGATAGAGAGTCATGGAGGTTACCTGATGAGACAAAGAGTTTTAAAGGTTATCCGATTAGATGAGGAGCCTTTGAGGTTACCCAATGAGGGGAGGATTCTTGGAGGCTACCTAATGAGTTGATGACAGAAGTCATCCCATTATCCACTTTTTAAACTTTCAACACAACAATAACAAACTCTAATGGGCGTAACACCCCCATGGACTTGACTAAAAATCAACATCCCATAATTATTAATCAAAAAGTTCAATGTCTAACCAAAGCACAAAAGAAAACTTGAAAACTAAGTAATAAATACAGTTTGAAACTCGTGTGTATCAAATGCAGTGTTCTTCAAAAAATCCTTGACCTCAAGGATCAAAATTGGAAAACTTTGTATGCAATTCTTCCCAGCTTTCCCATGAAACATCTTCAGTAAATTCATTGGCTTACTGGACCAAGATCTGAATGTGAGCAACCCCTATTTTATTAAACATCATTTTCTCCAACACAACTATAGACACTTTTTTTTTTCAGATTACGACTATCATCAACTACTGGTGGAGTGAAGCTTTCCCCAACCTTCCCTTGAAACCTTTTTAACCGGGAAACATGAAATGTGTGATGGATCTTAGAACCAAGTGATAACATCAGCTGATAAGTTGTTCTTCCCCTCTTCTTGCTAATTTGATATGGTCCAAAATATTTAGGAGCTAGCTTCATGTTGATTCTCTTTGTCATATTAGATTGCTTGTATGGATGTAACTTCAGTCACACCTACTCTCCCTCCTCAAATTCCTTTTCACATCTCATCTTATAAGCTTGTTGTTTCATCATGTTTTGAGCTCTTGACAAGTAAATTCGAGCATTTTCAAAATGTGCTCTCTGGCAGTGAGGCTTCTATCCACAATATCAATTTTAGAGTCTCCACTCATGTAGGGAATGTGTGTGGGTAGTGGTCGACCATAAACAACATCATAAGGAGTATATTAGGCTGGCAATGTGAAAGGTTGAGTTGTACCACCATTCAGCTAAGGGGAGCCACTTGTTCTACTCTTTGGGATGCTCACTAGTCATGCACCTAAAGTATTATTCCAAGCATCTATTCACTACCTCTGTTTGACCATCAGTTTGTGAATGGTAAGCAGCGAATAAGTGATGTTGAATTCCCTATGCTCTGCAAAGTTCCTCCCAAAATCCACTTATAAAAACTTTATCCCTATATGAAATTATGCTTCTAGGCAAGCCGTGAAGCTTGAATATTTGGTTGAGGTAAAGCTGAGCTACAGTAATGGTTGTGTAGGGGTGGGAGAGTGGAATAAAGTGAGCCATTTTAAAAAGCATGTCAATTACCAACATGATTATTTCTTTGCCCTATGATTTTGGAAGTCCTTCCACAAAATCCATAGAAACATCAAGCCACACACCTTCTAATATGGGGAGAGGATGTAGAAGTCCAGGGTAGGCTTGGTTATCATGCTTGTTTCTTTGACATGTGATACATTCTCTGATCCAATGTTTGACATCTTTTCTTATTCCCTTCCAATATAAGATTTCTTGCATTCTCTTAAAATTACCCTAGAATGACCACATGTACCACTATTTATGGAAAAAGTGCAATATCTATCTCTTCAACTCAACATTCCTTCTTACCACCAATTTCCCTTTCTTGAGCAGTCTCCCTTTATCCCATGTATATTTAAGCTTTTTATCTTCCTCCCAAGAAGCTGCCATTTTCTTCATTACATCAGTTTAAATCATAGAAACATTCAGAGAAACACATGATATTTCTTTTCTTGATAGAGCATCAACCACTTTGTTGGTCGTTGATAACTCGTATTTGTACGTGTTTTCTGACCCTAAATCATACTAAAACTATCATGTTTTTAAGCATTTTTACACCTCATTTAGGCTTGAATAGTGTTATTTGGACGCATTTCGCGTTATTCGACCTCTATGAATGTGTGAGTGTGCTTTTCGTGTTTTTAGCTTATTTTTGGTAATTTTTGTGTAGTTTACGTATATTTTTGCCTCTTTTACATGCGCCGGGTTCTTATTGTGATTTTCAGGTCTTATGGAGCGCACGGGATGGCTACAATAGGCGAAATAGGCAAGGTCAAAGCAAGTCAAAAGGTCAACAAAAGAAAAATTCAAAAAGGGAAGGTTTTGGTGAAATTCACAATGCTGACAGAATGACCTTTTAAGGGTAATTCAGGAATTTCACCATCTAAACGAATCCTAATCGAGTTGAGGCCTTCAACAAAGTTGTAGAGGACTTCTTGGGCTTTCCAACGAGTGGTCGTGTACAACTTTATGAGGTTTTTTTAGCCTTGAAGCGTTCGTTCAAAGATCCATCTCTGCACACAAAACTGCCAGTTACGCCGCGGCGTAAAATGCTTCATGCCGCAGCACCGCGTCTGCTGCCCTGAAATTGCCTTCTAAATAGAGGTGTTCACTAGGGTTTTAGGATCCGAATTTTCTCATCTTTTTCACTCTTTTTCAGCCGTCTTGTGATAAGTTAGGAGAGGTAGAGATTAGGTCTTTGCCGGTGGAGCTAAGATTGGGTGTGGGGAGAGATTCTCCAATGGAGTCATCTCCCCCACCTATGGAAAGCACCGCATAAACACTTTTGGGAGGTGACAGCGCCCGATTTATGTTTTGTATGTTTTCCTTTATCTTAGTTTTAGGATTTCAATTAATATTTGGTTCTATTTCATTGTTCATGTGATTTTGGGATTGAATATGTATATATTGAATATTTAGTTTGCTTGTTTGTCTATGAACACGCATTCTAACCCTTAATGGTTAGATGTGGGATTGGTTATGTTTTATTATAAATTTCAGATTCATTGTCTATGATGTTAGATCCT
>JAYMTF010001021.1:0-27184 GCA_036897485.1 Pelargonium nanum | reverse complement strand
TTACTAAGGTAGTTGGTTCTATGTCAGGTTTGTTCGTTATCGAGTCTGTAATTCTCTATTGATCTTAATGAAATTGATGCTTCCTTAAAAAAAAAACATGTAAAGTGGTTGAGGTGCCAGATTTATTTGCCATGATCAACTCGATGATTTCGGCGTGGGATTTGGCACGCTCTGGTTCCCGTCGCCGAGCTCCGGTGAACCAGGTGTGGGGAGCTGGTGGCAGTTAAGGCAGCAAGTGGAGTCCGCCAACAGCGCCAATGTTAAAAGTGAATACCGATTGCGCAACGTTTGAGGAGGATGACAGGGCGGGAGGAGGTTGGGTGGTCCGGGACCATACGGGTGCATGCTGGGGTGGAGGTCGTGTGGGTTGGACTTGTTCACTAAATCCAATTCATGCAGAAATTCTGACAATTAAGGAAGCCCTGAGTTGGATAATACAAAGGAGTGGCGATCGGTTATAGTTGAATCTAATGCTTTATAGGTAATTCATGATTTGCAAACCGGAGGGGAGGTTTTCAGTGCCTCGAGTTTGATCTTTGGGGATATTCAATACTTGTATTGTTACTTTGATTGTCTACAGTTTGTTTATGTTGGCTAATAGCGTGGCTCACGCTTTAGCGAGATCGTCTGTGTCTGTAACAGGCCTTATTGGGTGGGCGAGAAACGATTTTTCTGTACCAATCACGAGTCTGTTATCTGCTGATCTGATTATTGAATAAAGTTACTTTCAGTTTCCCTAAAAAAACATGTAAAGTGGTTGCATGCGCTAATACACTTCCTAAAATTAACTTTTTAAAAATGAAAGTTCTGACGTAGAACTTTAAAAAATCCTTCATTTTAAGATAAATGATGTACTGGGGATTTAAAATGGAGCGTAATCACATTATCATTTTTATACCAAATAATAAATAAACAGAACCCACATAATCTCACAGAAATAATACAACAATATTGTTCAAGTAATGATTAAAGAAAATGTTAGTACATGAAATACGAAGAAAAAAATTACAATTGAGTTTTAGTATTTTACCATAAAACCAATTCCCTTTATATCACATGATAACATTTCTAACAAAAGAATAATTCAATTGTTGATAACAACATGATGATATGATACAAAAAAATTAGTTATGTCATGTATAAAACTATATATATTATAGTTAATTAACCTCATATTTTGAAATTTTAGTGTCTACATTGTACGCAATAAAGGTCTTTTGCATTATAAGATATTAAGATGGTAAAATCAAAAACTAAAACAAGGGTAAGAAATGAGCATTTATGCACATGCTCGGAAAGACTGTATACATAAATGGCATCTCTCAGACAATAAAACGTTGGAAGTCTCGTGTCACGAACTCTCCTATTTCATATCTCATGTGCCAAGCGCCTGCTTCGATTGGCATGTTTCTCTTCGTTGCACATTTCATTGCCCTTAATAGTGGTAAGATCAACCTTAGGAGGGCCAGAGTGCCTTCTTTGTGAGGATACGCTAATGATGCCATTGTAATTGTCTCCTGACCGAGATTTGGCCATAGTAGCCTCTGTTGGCGTCATATAACTTGGAAGTGTTTGTGGTGCGCTAATAAAGCTATCATCATTTCTTGACGAAGATCCTGAATCACTATGTTGCATGCAACGTTCTGAGTGCACAACGTTGCACTTGTCATCCCGAGTTTGCTTGGTTCTCGTTTTTCTATTTGAAGTTGATGTTGCTCTAGATGCGGGTGGTTGGTTTAGTTTTGATGGCTTGATACGAGAATGTGTTGTTTTTCTGTTCTTCACGGATGTTTGCTCGTTGAGTTCTATTGTGCCTCTGCATTCCCATGGTCGGTCCGCCATCCATCTCTCCAACCAACTCCATCCCCAATGTGGATTTTTCGAATCTACTAATGTTGGGTTTGAAGACTTTGAAGAGTTTTTCCAAACTTGCTGTTGGACAATAAAATTCATCTCGATCATCATCATTTAAAGGGTAAAAATCATCTATGTTGACGTTTTAAACGTAGATAAAATTTGATCCTTAAACTTTTTTTTAACCTAAAATAGTTCTTAAACTTCCGAATATAGATCCAAAATGAACATTGTCATTAGTTTATCCATTAAGTAATCTGACATAGAATTTAAAATATATTTTATTATTTGTTACATAATTATTTTAATGACGTGGCGAGTCATGTGCTAGTCACGTGAGTTATTTAATACAACCAAATTGTCACGTCAACATGATATTATTTATTAGAACAATCCTAAATGGTCAAAACCAAATTATTGCAGAACCAGAAGAAAAAAAATAAGCAAATTATCAAAACCAAGTTCTACTAATGGTACCTGATGAGAGAATGCATAAGCCAAAGCTTTTTCTCTCCTCATAGCAACCTTTTGCTTGTGTTGTTGTTCCGCATCAACTTTTTCCTTTGATTTTACACTAAGGTCAAAATCTCCTCCAATCTGTAACATAAGTGTTAGCATTCAGACCGTATCGTAAACTACGCAGTGGCGGAGCTAGAATTTAAATGAAGCGTAAACACAAACTTTTAGACAAAAATGATAAAAATTGAAGGTCGTCAACTAGTATTAGATTAACAAAATTGAGGGTTGTTAATCGATTTTGAAATGTTTAAGGGAGATAGGGTGGGCAGTTGCCTACTAAAGCCTACTCCTATCTCTGCCTATGCACGGATGTCTTAAATTAAATGGAAGACAAAGAATAAAAATTGAAGAAGCAAAATTGAGATGTTTTTGGTACCACATAACTTAAAAAGTGAGGAAGAAAATATTGCAAGAGATCAAAACTTACACAGCCTCTTGTCTTCTCTTTCTCATGTTTTTGTAGTATATGTTGATGTCGCGTTTGATTCTCCTCAGATAATCGAATCCTACGTGCACGAATTTGAGATTGCACGCGAGCGAGAGTTTGCATACAACGTAATGTAGTAGTTGCTTGTCGTTTGACAGATTGTCCTTGTATTAACATTTTCAACCTCATTTGTCCTCTTAAAGCCCGTACTGCTTTCTTTGACTACAACAAAAGTATCAAGAACACACCATATAAGCCAAGTATTGGTCATAAACGAGTTAATATATGAACATTTCTATTTAGAAAATAGCAGTTTTGTGCACGAGGCTTCTACAGTTGTAAAATCTTTATAGGATTATTTATGTATACAACCTCTTCTAAGTTGAGAGAGCCTAGGGACACACACATGCTTCAAAACACTAGACAAGGCAAAGAAGATTACACACCAAATATTCGCGAAAAGCTGTTTGAATCCTGATGGAAGCTACTTCCTCCTTCGACTTTCCCATGAAACGAGCTATACTGCTGAGCCGTGAAGGCTCTACAGGAACATGCGTAGCTGCATCAGTTGTTTCTGTGGCCTCATCAGTAGCAAGCTCTATTGGGTGGGGATGTTTGCTTGTTTCATTTTTATCTTCTATTACATTATCATCAATTTCTGGATGAGGCAAAGTCGGAGTTGGAGGAAGAGGATGAGGAGGAGAGAGAGGTGGACGAGAATGAGGAGTCGGGACTCGAACAACTGGTGCAACGCCTTTAGATGAACCAACTGGTTCCAAGTTATTAGGTTTGTTCAAAGCAGTTTTCTTTGCTTTCTTACCTCTCTGTCATAAAAACAAGCGTAATTTTCATACATACAAGAAATTAAAGGGTTAAATGGTATCGCTTTCTCGAGACTGACACATTTTTTTTTAGTTTTGTCCCTAATTAGGGTTTTGGCTTGTTTGTTCCATTGTAAACAATTTATTATTTATTAAACCCAACTCAACTAATTATAGCAAGTTTTCATGTGTCACGTCATGTCAACATGAAAATCATATACAACCAGTTGAGTGAGTTCAATTAATAAAGAAAATAATCTACAATGACTCAAACAAGACAAAATCTTAATTAGAAACTTAAAAAAAATATCGTTCCAAAATAGCAAAATGAAAATTGATGTTATTTTATATCTATACCTTGGAACTAGGAGTCAGTGCATTCTTCACAGCCACAAACCAACTCCCTTTCTTTCCCATATTTCTATCTACTACACAATCCACAAAACATAAATATGAAGAACCAAACACAAATCAATGAAACACCATGCATGTAAATAGAAACTTTGAGCCAATTACTAAATACCACATGATAAAAGTTCAAGATCTCAAAACCCATTAATATTTTCCAATTTGAAGAAACTTATGATGCCATATATTATGAACCAACAACTCAATGTCTACATGTTGAAACTACAAGATCTTCACAAAAAAATTTGCAAAATTCATGAGAGTTTTTCCAATTTGAAAGAAACTCAACATATATAATTCACATAAAAGATACACAATTTTGTGAATCCACAAATAATTTGAACACATTTATGAAACAAAAACAAAAAACACAACACATGGTACAATAAAATTATATAATACCATCCACAAAAATAGAGAATAATTTTTTTTAAAAAAACTTTGAGCCTATTGCTTGAATCTCTCATGATGAAACTACAAGATCTTCACAATAAATAAATAAAAACCCAGAAAAAAAATTCAATTTGAAGAAACTCACAAAACCCATAAATGCACAATAAATAAATAAATCAAACAAATTCATATTACCTCTGCATAGATCTCTGCAAAATTATCCAACTTTCAGTCTCTAAAAAACAAAAATATTCGTTAAAAGATAACCAAGAACACAATACAAATATTTTGTCAATGAAAAAGAAAACCTTCAATGATCGGGAAAGTTGTGGGGTTGTGTGTTCTTGAAATGAGACCCAAAAAAATTATGTTTATTTTTATTTTATTTTATTTTTGCTCGATCTTTTTAAGGCTTAGAAAGATCATACCGATTATTATAGTCCTCTCGATTTTACTTTTTCCAACACAACTCATTCAATTTTAGATTCTTATTTTAATTACAATGGTAATATTTTGGCATTAATATTGCTAGGAACCTAATGATGTGCCATTTTGGCCATCAAGGAATTTCCACCTCAACATTATTCTTATTATTTTTAGGTGATCATAATGGCCCAAAATAAATAGAAAACGAACATTTTTTTTAAGATTGATAAATGATTACCTCATGATCCTCATAGAATATAGTTACTCAATATGATTTTAAGGTTCCACTTGTTAATATAAATAATTCAGTATACTGATTTTATAACTTAACACTAGTCATCTACACAAAAATTGTCAACTTTAAACATTTGTTTGATAGAGACATTGTTTTGTGGAAAAATATTACTAGTATATAAAAAATAATCAAAAGCATGCCAAATTTTCCAAAGATGACATTATTTCAAAGAAAATATGTTAACATAACAATAATCTCCAAAAGTTGACGTAGAAGTCTACTTGAAAAACAAAAATCATATATCTTGTTAGATCATCGAACTTTCAAATAAGCAAAAGATTAAAACCTCTCTCTCCAAGTGTCTCAGGTTACTTCTTCAAACTTTCTTGTTCCATTCGTATTTGTATCATATATACACGTACACAATGCAAATTTGTTTATAATCTTTTCTTCTTCTATATATATTTTTCAAAATTGATTCAAAACATAATGAGATTTAAATCATTCTCTACAAGTTCATGAAATATAAAAGTTTATTTTTTAATAAACAGGTTGAAATTACCATTTGTAAAATATGCCAAACATTACTCTATCAGAGCTAAAGGGCCGCGGTTACGACATCCACGCGTTCGAGAAGCGCGTGGTCAACTCCGGCGCATCGGACGATTGGTGGATACTAGAAGAGAACTGGCACAGACTGGTACGTGATCTGAGAGCCGTCAGATTCGAAATCAAGAGCTCGAGAAAGTTGGTCCCACATATAATCAACGGTGTAGACAAAGACTTGCCAGCTCACGCCGTGGCTCGATTTCCGGGCCCGACCGTGACGCCGGAATGCAAATCGGTGAACTTTTTTCGTGTCTCCGGCAAGACCAAATCGGCGTTGCAGTGGCTTGCCGAGGAAGTCAACGGGGTGACGTGGAAAGAAAGTAGGGGTCAACGGTGGTGTTTTTTCAAGTCTTTTTGTTGTTGTTTGTTTAAAATTCCACGTGGCAGTGAGGGGGATCGGTTGATTAAGGGGAGCTTCAGTTACGGACACGGTGACGCGGTGGCGCGTGTTGCGAGTACGAAATTGCCGTTGTATACTCGCTCTGTGTTTGAGACTGAGTTCGATTTGATTTGGAATTTGTATGAGGGTTGAAATGGTCTAAAATTGTGTGTGAGTTTTGAAAATAAAGTTTGAGCTTAATTTATTGATGGGGTTTTAAGGTTTCGGGTTAGTTTTTATGTGACTGACTTGTATTGTTGGTTGTGTGACTTGAAACAAATGTTACTTTTTGTAAGTGGATAAAATAATACTAGTTGTTCACCTATACATTGCATGGTGACGCGCCTCCTTTAACTTGGTTATTTTCGGCACGTTACTTCGTGTTGTCGGTTTGTTTAGGTGGTAGGGTGAGTGTCTTGAAAATTATTTAAAAGTAAAATTTTAGGAATAAAGTTTGAAGCTCGGATACTTGGGGTAGGAGTTGGATGTTTGAGACTTTACTAATGAGTTCTCGGAGTTTGTAACGGGTAGTCCATCGTTGAGCTGAGAATTAGATATATGGTTAAGAAATTGTATTAGGCATAAGAATCTACTTTAGATAATATGAATCACACATTAATACATTGTTCAAGAGGATCTCATAGAGATTTTGTGTAGAGAGAAAGTTTATTGGTCAACTGTGAGATTTTCTTATCTTACTAAGGAGAGAAGAATTGATACTTAAAATCGTTCCCGTCATGTGTTTGGTTGATGGTGATGTGAAACACGCTTTGAATGTTGGAGTTCTTGCCTTCCCGGATAAACCCTTCAAATACAAGATAATTATATGATTTTTTTTTCGAATACGAATATTACAAAAACACTATATATTTTTATTTACTAAACAATTATCCGTTATTTAAATACTTGTTATCCAAACAAAATATTCAATAGTTTTGAATAAGATATTCATACATCCATTTTTTGCACACTTTTAATCGTACATTTTAAGTGCTTGTTTGGGTTGTCTACAAAACCCATACAAACTTAAATTCTATAAATATTCTTCAAAATATGTTTGACTATGTGTTTATCGGTATGTGTTTTATGCCTACAATCCAAAACCCGGTCAGTTCCTAAATTTTGCCAACTTTAGACCTTACAGATGAGTGCAAGATATTTTACCTCTCTCTCTCTATATATATATATATATATATTTTAAGGAGAGCTTGTACTACCGAAAGAAAGCAACAGAGTTTACATGTTGAGCCCAAATTTTAGTTACACTAATTTTAGGGCAATGTTGCAATTTCATATGAATTAAAATACAGCGCTTCTATCAGCACCCAGGCCCCAGCCACCGCACCGGCACTGGTTTTTCCGGCGATTTCGCCACTCTCAGACCCTCAACATCTCCCCATTATCGGTATCTTTCTCTTCGGCCCATCTCTTTTTCAAGCATTAGGTTGTTTGATTTATGGGTTTCCTTGTTATGTTCTTCTAGAATTTGATAAACAGTTTGATTTTGGTCTATTAAGGAGACAGATGTCCCGGTCCTTTATTTGTTTATTATATAACCATACAGTTTTCGTTAACATATATATAAAAAAAACTTCAATGGTTGTATCTAGGAGCTTAAAAGGTCCTTACTTGAATAGAATCACAGTTTTTTGCTATTGATTGAAGAATATTAACCCACTCTAGTTAAATAATATGGTGATTTGATACATAGAATGGACATAATGATCACTAAATACCGAAGGTTTTTAAACTACCTAGACTAAATGTAATTTCATTGCTTTTGGTAAATGTGCTCTTCAAGAGCTTGAACGAGGTCGGGTTTCTGCTTGACTAATAGAAGCTGGGTAGCGGGGAATAATGACAACTTCTGGATGTAGTGGGAAGTAATGGGTACGTCTGATTGCAGACACAGAGCTTACGTTGAGACCTTTGTGAGTGAGTGTGAGTTTGAGGAAAGGACTTGTTGTGTATAAGGCAGTGGAATAAAAGCTGGTAGAGTACTTTATGAAATGTGGAGTGGTGGAAACTTTAGCTAAAGAGACTATAAAGCAGCTGATCCAAGATGTCAGGATGAACTAGTTTTACTATTTTGAAGTAGGACAGGAATCGCCGAAGTAGAGTACTTTGTTTTAGGAATGCATTTGTATGTGTTTTCCACTAATTTGTAGAACTTTACGTCTTTCCTGTGTGTGGTTCTGCCGTACTGCTGCTTGAACTATTTTTTGTAGTTGATGTGTTTAATGTTATACTTCTACATTCGTACATGATTGTACTTTGTTTGATTATGTGAATTGTTATATTGATGTGTTTTATTTGTTTGAGCCACACATTCTTTTATTGTTGGTTCTACATAGTATCATCTGCTAACCTGCAGAAAGTTCTGGGTTCTCATACATATGGACTAGTAATATTTTTTAGTGTTTGGCATTATCATTCTATCAACAACATATGTTTTGTACCCAAAATATAGCTCGATATTGTTGATTTACAATAATTCAGTTTTAGGTAATTGTGCTGTTCTTCAACACCAAAAATATCACCAATCAACACACCAAGGTCTAGTAGCACATTGTAAGCGCATTGAGTTCAAACCCCATAACCATTGGTGATTGTGTCCGGAGAGTTGATAGCTGCACACAAACGACTCCGTCTACCCTTTTCTCGTCTGGACAGGGCCGTAAATAATTCAGAGAGAGAATCAGGAACTGGTAAGTGACAGACTGACAGTTCCTCTGTATTTGATAGTGATTGTTCTATTTCCGTTTACTTTTAATATTAATTTCCATTGTTTCGTCAGCTCTATGTTGTTGATTGTGCTTGCCGGGTCTTGTGTTATTGTGTCCCATTTTCATTTTTCTTCATCCGGGTTAGTATGGGAACTGCACTTGAAATTGTGAAGTTCATAGGAGTGGCCATAAGAGAGCTTCGGCTGTATATTTACTGCACCTATGATTATTTCAGTTGTTTGTAGTGTCTAGTGTGCTATGTAAGCTGCAATTTTTTGCGTAGCAGCTTTTAGTCTGTTGAGCTTCTATTGAAGCTAACACCTGAATCATTTAAATGCTTTGCAATGCTTAATCTGAGGGAAATTCTGTAAATAATTTTGAATTTCAAGTGTTCACACTGTTCGTTTGACCCTGTACTTGATAGCTAGTTAGGCTAGTGGAGTGACTTTCCGAATGTTGAATGCATTCTATTTTTATGACATTAACAATATGCACCGTACAGATTAAAAAGATGCCCAGAAAGCCAGTAAGTCGCCGCCTTTTACCTAGAGTTCAGCCTTTGACTTACTCCCCATTTGCTCGTAAAGTTGCTACTATTGCCTCTGTTTACATGGCAAAGCATCGGAAGGTTCAGTCCAAGCTTTGCAGAGATTCTTTCCCCAGCTCTTCAGGTAGTATAAGTTTCTGATTTTCCTCTATCGAAGAAATGCCTCCTAATTATTCTGCTTTATGCTTGAAGTATATTGGTGTTTTGTTTTTAGTAATATCATTAATTCATTGTACTCTTAGATACTTTTGACTTAATTCTACACTTATAGGTAATGGTTTGGCTAAGCCTACTCTAGAAGAGAAGGATGAACAGTCTGAATCTTCTGATGAAGAAGAGTTTGATGTGAGCATACTTTTACAGCAATGGCTTTTTGACAAAAATGTGTAATTATTCTTTGATTTTGATATAAATAGTTTGTCTTGGAAGGGAGTCGTACAAGCAGATTTTGCATTCTTTGATCCCAAACCTGACGACTTCCATGGAGTGAAGACCTTGCTGCAGACCTACCTTGATGATAAACAATGGGATTTGAGTGGTTTTGTGGACTTAATACTGCCACAGACAACTGTAGGAACAGTTGTTAAGATAGAAGACAGTGAAGACGATGGACTTTTTGCTGTTGTTACAGCTCTTAACTTGGGAAGATATAAGGCAATTATCTCAAACTTGACTTCATATGGTTGTAGCGGTCACTTTTGTTCCCTTGTCTGTGCATTTTTTGCGTTTGTTAGTTCAACAAATCCTTGCCCCAACTACATAGGCTTCTGACTAGTTCTCTTACTGGTTGCAAAAGATTGCATGTGGGTGGTAATTTTGTGCCATATCAATGTGGTAGTCATTTTATGCGTGCGAGGAGTGGTTGAGTGAACATTCCTATTTGACCATTTCACTGATTTTAGCTGTTTTTTTTGTCTTCCTTGGTTGATATGGTGCTAATGTCATTGGTCTAATGAGCTGATCTCTCGTCTCTAAGATCCAATCTGTACAAGCTCATGACTGCAAATTTCGTTCTTACCAGGATAACACGTGTATTAAAGAGGTCAACGAGTTCCTCCTAAAAGCATGCAAGGACAAAGATGTAATGGACGACTTGAGATTGCTTTTAGGAGAGCAAGCACAAAATGTGGGTTTGTTGGTCTCTCAGCGTGTGGTGAACCTTCCTCCCCAACTTTTGCCACCACTCTATGACTCTCTCTTCGATGAAGTCTCTTGGGCTACGGAAGATGAGGTCAGATTATGATTTGAGTATATTGTGTGGGATTGGTCAACTTCGGCTGTTATTCCTCTTTCTTTTCCTCCTCAAAATTATCTTTTGTACTTATAATTTCTTTTTCCGCTCTCAAGCCAACAGAGGAGCTTCGGAATTCCTTCCGCTTTAAGTATTATCTTCTAGTCAGTAAAATCTATAAGGTACGATTTTGTGGCATTTTTTCCTGCCACATAGTACTTTACTAAATGGTTTTTCATGTGATTGACTGGGCATATACAATTCGCTCTCCTATTAATTTTGCTTCTTGGATGTAAAACTTCAGCACAAGAATGCAGATCAGAAGAATAGGGCGGGTAAAGACATTGAAGATACGGTCATTTACATTAAACCAGAGGATGAGATTTTTCACAAGGTATAATTATTCGTTGACTCATTAACATTCAATATATTGCAAGCTCTTTCCTGATTTTCTCCTTGTATGCATTTCAGCTTAGTTCGTGGTCTTTCAGTTTTCTCTCGCGCATTCAGCAACCAACAGCTCATGAGGCAAGTAACATCACTATTATTTGTTTCCTATATTCAATTGACTTGACTCTCATACCCCAGTTATGAAATAATGAAATAAATGTCCACTTTATTGAATTTGACTGTCCTTAAATAAGCGTTTACTTTCTCTTCTGGTTAGTGAGATATTCATGAATTACCAATAATATCCCTTAACTTAGTTAGTTATAACAATTTGAGTTTTTTTGTTACAAACATGCATACGGGGAAGAGTCAAAACTAATAATATCATTGCAATTTTTGCTAAAAGTAAAAAAAGACGCTTATTTTGAAGGAATGGAGTTTTGTTTATGTATTGGAACCCTTTTATTAGGAAATGCGTTTCTTTTTGCGCCTTTTAGTCGTTTAATCTTGGTTGTCATGAAAGTTGCGCCATCTGAGGCTCGGTGCATTGGTAAGGTTGCTCCCGTGTGTCCACGATATCACGAGTTCAAGTCAAGAAAACCGTCTCTTTGTACAAAGCATAGGTAAAGTGCTAAGGTTACGCACAAAATGGCCCTCCCAGACCCCCACGATATTGGGAGTCTTGTACGTTGGGGCCGTCCTCTTTCTTTCCCCAAATATAGCATCGTTTGAATTGCGGTTTTGATAGTTGATGTTTCGAGATATCTCATTTTGGTTATAGCTTGTCTAACATTTTTCTTGGTGTTTGTATATTGTGCAGCTAAAGAATTATCGGTTGATGGGATTGGTAATGGCTGTTGAAGCAGACAAAATCTCCACGTTCCGGCAAGAGTTGCATTCTTTGATAAGTGAATCCTGAGATAATGCACACTAAGAAGAACATATATATGAGCTTGCCTATTGTCTACCTTGTTAGATAATTTGATTCATGACATCAATTGGTAGGCTTGGTATATTAGGGTTTGGGTCCAGAGATTCATTTTGAAATCAATCAACAATACATTTGCTTCACCTCTTTTATTTTTTTTAGTACTAAAAATTAGTCTAAATCGGACTCGAGCCTATAAACTTTTTCCGAGAAGTGTGTTTTGTACCATTGAGTCATACTTTTGGGACAAAATAAAACAAGTCACTTAAGCTTCACCTTTGTTTTTGGTGGAAGATATGATTGGAAAACACGGGGAGTGGCGGGGGCTCCTAGGGTTGCAATTTTGGTCATGATCTGTGATTCGACATAAACTGAATATAAGAGGGTTTGAGTTCACTTGAATCGTTTTGTGTTGAGTTTGTGGCGGCCAACTCAATTCGTTTAATAATTGGATTGTGTTTTCGTTGAGCTTGTTTAATTAAATAAGTCATAAACAGATCGTGTAACTAGTTTATTACCTACTCATTCAAGGGTAAAAAATGTAAAAAAGTTTCATATTAAGTGGTCTAATATATTGGATTATGTTAAATCAATATCAACCAATTTACTTTTAAATGTATTAGGCCGGGTGAGGTAATTTTAAACTCGATCATATAGACGTTTTAGTTGTGTCAACCTGCAAATAATGAGATTATGAAATGTCATATCAATTATTTAAATTATTGCTATAGTGTGTTAAAATTTGTAAATATGACTAATTAACATAGTGAATTGAGATTAAAAATCTTAAATATATAAAATTCATTGAAAATTTGTTTAATTTTAGACTAGAAGTTGTAATTGTTAATATAAAAATGGTTCACCGTATTAAGAATTTAGATTGAAACTAATAAACTTCAACTAGTTTAATAGAGTTCGTTACGAAGGATATTACAATCTCATGAAAATAAACCATTTAAGTTTTATTCAATCGAACAACTTCTAAATAATTCTTTCATATAAGTGACATCTTATAAATTCATACCCCAAAACTTAACTCCAAAATATAATTTGTTTTGCATAATCAATTAAAAACATAGATATAAAAATATTATATTAAAATATAATGTAAAGTTCATCCATTTGTAAAAAAAATACAAGACTATATATCAACTTTATTGATATTTAGAGTTATCGATTTTACTATAACAATAATAATAAAATTTTGTTTTAATTAGATTAAAAATTTATTCAATTCATAAACTGCAAGATTAAATTTGCATACATTTATAAATTTTAATTTTTCAATTAAGTAATTTTGTTATATCTATCGTAATTATGTGTTAAAAAAAAAATGATACGGGCATAAACTAGCTTATATGCAATTACCCAATTGTTTTAGAACTGCAATTACCCAAAAATTAATTGAGATACAAACCAGGTATTTAATCAATTTTCTAATTTTAAACACAAATCAATAAATTATTAACTTAGTTCCTACAAATTAAATTTCTAATAAATATGTCATATAAAAAAACACTACCCGCTGAACGGCTCAAGTGAAGCTGGGCTCAAATATTTTTGGGTTTTGTCGCTCCGACGGCTTGCTCGCCGTACCTCCACCGCCGGTCTACGTGCTCCGCCGCCGCCGCCATTTCACCATTTAATTTACAACGAGGTAGTCTCTTAAACACTCATCGCTATTGATTTCTATACAATTGCAGAGAAAGTGAACTCCTTGTTTTTTGATGGTTTTCAATTTGTGCCCTTTCACTCAGTTCCAGATATCATCAGCTTCTTTGTTTGCCCTAATTTATAGAAAAATCAACATTTTGGTATTTGTATCAATTTGGGACATTGACATTTAACGTTTGTGTTCATGTTTCCTCTTTGGTTTTGGTTTTAAAAACCCTAATTGTTATGTTTTAGTTTTGATTTTGATTTTGATCATCAATCATACCGAGTACAGATTAAAATTTTATGCTTTGGACTCTAGCAGATTTGAATTGAAAGATTTTGTTTACATGGTAACACTGTAAAGAGAGTGATTTTTTTTTCTTTTCTGGGTATAGTCTTCATTGTTCATAGTTTACACTGGATGTGAATTTTGATTGTGTGAATATTTTTGTATATGAGTTTGAAATTGTTGGTTTGAATTTCATAAAATGGTACTTGAGAATAGAGATTATTTGAGGACCCAGGATAAAGAACTATTGCATGTACACATGATATGTTTGCTATTATGAGCATGTCTATCTATTTGTATGCTAACTAGAAAAAAGAAAGAGCTTTGCGTCCACAGTGATACTGCGTTCCATTTGTTTCATTGAGAAAGATGGAGCCCATCGATGCACCTGTTTTAGATGTTAGAGAAGTTGGGGGAGAAAACGGTGAATGCGATCCAGCCGAAGTTGAAGGTTTCAAGCATGAAGTGGATGAAATTGTCGTGAAGGTTGATGAGGTACTTTGTGTCAGCCGCACAGGAATTCAATTCAGTTCTACCATTTTACTTTTGTGAATTGCATTAATTACGAGAATTTATTTCATTTGAGTTAAGATCCAGATTTGGAATCTCACAATCTTGTCCGGTTTTGGCGTAATTCATTTACCTTATTGTTCTTTTCTCTTAAAAAGTATAATTTTAGTTAAAGTTTGTTCCTTTTAGATGTATTTTTTTTTCATTAATAGCAGTGACCATCGACAAAAGAGACGTACCTGATTGCAGACAAGATAGGTCTCTGTCTGCATTCTGACTTTCAGATTCACAAACTTGGAATGATCATATTGAATCAATTTTCCACTGTTGGGCTTCTTGAGGGAGGGTCTAGCTTACTCCATTGATGTCCCAAGCAGATTGTATTTCTTACTTTTGAATCCTGAACTATATTAAAAAGATTATGTTTATATTCATGTTAACCTCAAGTACTTTTTGAAAAATCTTGATAAAATCTTTTTGGTCAGGATTGTTGTTTTTATAAGCAAACAAGTGTATACTTGAAATTCACTAGTGTAATTAATTTCCAATAGAGATGTATAACACGAAGCTGCAAATGTTAATTTTCAAAAGATTCTCCTAATGCATGCTTCCGTATGATTATGTATATACAATCACGATAGGCTGTCTTGAAATGCTCTCTTTTTGTTTCTTTTCTATGATCATGTTGGTTCTTGTTTAAGTGGTATAGATGTACAAATGTATGAACTGACAACTGGCGATGTATATTTTCTTGCAGCTTGAGCAAAAAGTGAATGAGGTTGAGCAGTTTTACTTGACTACAAGTAAGAAGCTACCGAACATCTCCAAGGGTAGTTCCATCATGAATGATAAAGATAAGGAGAAACATGTTCCAAGTATTAAGAAGCAGCAACAAGATTCATCACGTGGGGAAGCTGCTGCTTCAAAGAGAATGGAAGAGCTTATGAGCCAAGTTTCCTCAATATTGAAAGTGGTGATGAAAATGGTTTTTCTGTTGTAATTGCTTTGGACACTCACACACCGACACTATGTAACTAAAACCTTAAGAAGAAATTACATTTGGCTCTTAGCTTTCTTAATTTTTTTCTACATTACGTGCAGTCATGCGCTAGCAGTAATGGTTTCAGATTGATTGGGTGCTTTAATTTTCCTGATGTATATTTTTCTTATCTCTCAGCTCATCAAACATAGGTGGGCAGAGCCCTTCCTGAAACCTGTAGATGTTAAAGGTCTTGGTTTGCATGACTACTATGAGGTAATGAGATAACTCTTTTTTTTTTTTTTTTTTTCGTGTATCCTAGTGGTTTTGCTTCTGGCTATCTTTTCCGTTCGTCTTGAATTCTTTATTTTATAATCTTTGGTTAATATTTTTTGTCCATTGTGTACTAGATTATTGACAAGCCCATGGACTTAAGTACAATAATGAATCAAATAGAGGCTACAGATGGTACTGGATATAAGAATGTTAGGGAGATATGTTCTGATGTGAGGTTGGTTTTCAAGAATGCAATGAAATATAATGAAGAGAGAAGTGATTTTCATGTTATGGCAAAATCTATGTTGGACAAATTTGAAGATAAGTGGCTGCGAATTTTGCCCAAAGTTATTCAAGAGGTAAGTGCTCTTCCCATGCTAATGATCTCCGAATGTTCCTACTCCATGACTGTATTTGGGTTTATTAGCATTTCTTGTTCCTTCCCTTTAGTCATTTGTGAAGCTGCACATACTCATGTTTTGCTGGTTATTAGTGATGTTTAGCAATGTACTTGCAGGAAAAGAGACGAGAAGCGGAGGAAGCAGAGGCAAAGTTGGATATGCAGCTTGCGCAGGAGGCTGCTCATGCAAAAATGGCAAGAGATATAAGTAACCATGTACGGTAGAATCACAGAATTGCATCTAAGATGAACTAAACCCTCTAGAAAAAATTGATACATTTATGTATTCGTGTCAAAGTAGACTTTTGATTTTCTATAACTTAGTCCACATTGACAGTCGTGCTTTATACTTGGAGTATGATTCATATAATACTCTTCTTTCAGATCTCCGAGCTTGATAGCCGATTGGAAGAACTCCGAGAATTGGTTGTTCAAAAGTGCAGGTTTGTTCAACTCCTATAACATGTCCTATACAATATATAACCCGTTCTTGAAATGGATTCGTCAACACTTTTAGCGGTGTACGTGATTGCTGGCATAGCATTTTATTGAATTAGGATTGGAAGAACAATTATATGCCTTCCATAGATCCATCTTCTTGGGAATTGACTAATATTTGATGATTGCTTGCACATTCTTATCATTGACATATATACATATATTTTCTGTGTTCAAGATTTTATGTTTTGGTTCCATATACAACACCACATGCAGGAATCATGCATGGTTAACCTTGTTCGAGTCTGCCATATAAATACTATACCGGCACGATTCCATTGCTACTGTACTAAATCTGAGTCGATGTTTCAGAAAAATGTCCACTGATGAAAAGAGGAAGCTCGGGACAGCTCTCACCAGATTGTCTCCTGAAGATCTAAGCAAGGCATTGGAGATAGTCGCTCAAAACAACCCAACCTTCCAAGCAACCGCAGAAGAGGTGGATCTCGACATTGATGCTCAGGTTGCCACTTAACTCGCCTTATATATCTTCCCGCAAGATTTTCACAGTAAGTTGTATGGTAATGAATTTGCGTCTTGTTTGCCTTATGCAGAGCGAATCTACTCTATGGAGATTGAAGTTTTTTGTCAAAAACGCTTTAGAAACTCAGGGAAAGAACTCAGCGGCCAACAATAATGCGACCAACAACAACATGGACAACAACAGCAAACGGAAAAGAGAGATCTGTAATGCCATTGCGAAAACTGCCAAGAGGAGGAGCAAAAAGCCTGCTTCGTGATCATCCGGTTGTGTAATCTGTATTGCCGCCGGTAGGGAGCTAGTTAGGCTTTAAGCTCCCTTTAAATGTTGTAAAAATGAAATGATACTTGTTTACATTTTTGTTCTCTTACTATATATATTTTCTCTTTCGTTTATGATTATATATATAGTTTTGTCAAAGATATAATAACATAGAAACATATTATTGTTCTTTGTGTGGATGCCAAATGGGAGGAAAGTTTTAAGTTCATCAACTTTATTATTGATGATGTCATATGCAATTGCACTGCATAAGAAGGTATTTTTTTTCTTTCAAAAAAGTAGTATTTATTCACAATATATATATATATATATAATTTAAAAAGGAAAAAAAATAGTTTTTGTTGTAAAATACAATAATTGTTTGATTAAATTTGAATTGAACCGCCGACTCCAAACCAATAGAAACTCAGTAGAAAATCAGAAAAACCTTGTCGCCCTTTACTTGCCGTCGAAGACAAGACTCTCTAACTCAGAGAGAAAGATCGCCTAATTATTGAATTGATGCGACACTTAAGTGTTAAATAAATGAGAGCAGTAGATTAATAACTCCTATGATATGGATTACACATAAATGGTAACAACTTTATGTATTAAATTGTTGATTACATTGAAATTTAATGTTTGCGTTTTTACGTTATGAATTAAACCAGCAACGCTTCTTTTGAACCGCTATTTTTCGGTCAAATTTTATTAATTTTTCGTAAACAGTGGCTCATATGCATATATTAAGATTAGATATATATATATATAACTAGGTGTCTTTTTCAATATTATGGTTTTGAAAAAAAAAAAGAACAGATTTTTGGTTTGGATAACAAGTTCTTATGATGTTGATAAGTGTTTAGGTTTTGGAAAAAAATTCGGTGATTCTACAAATATTCTCAAACAAGGATGAAGAGCACGATGGAGGTGTTGTTGATCTGTGATTCGCTTAATTGTCTTATGGAACGGGGTTAGCAATGGTATTTGGTCGAGTCCGACACACTTCAGGTGGTTAATTAAGCTCTACAAGTTGAAAGGAAGACATCGACAAATTAAATGAGCTGGTGCTAAGGAGTCTCGGGTGGTCGAAACGATGACCATTAAGATAATATTTGAGATTGCAATATTACAATTTACAAGTGATTTAGGCCGAATAGAGCGGTTTATACGTTAGCTAGGTCCTCTAATCATATGTAAGAAGTTTTTCTTCAAAAGTGGAGTGTCCTCCTAAATAGTATTGAATATGTTTCTATGTTCGAAATTTAAGCAATAAAATAATTTTGAATTTCAAATTTTTTGTGTTTTTTTATTTAATTGGAAAAAATTAAATTATTGCAAGAAATAAATACTATTAATACAGATAGACCCAAATTGTTTATTACATTAAATTTACATACATGGTAACAATTGTACAGTACTCTGTATGGATAACATTGAGATTAATGTTTCTGTTTTTATAAAATTATGATAAGAAATAAATACGGTTAAAATAAGAAACAAACCACCTCAAAAGTCAGAACCTTCGAATAGCAAAAACGGCACGAAGTTGGACCAAAATTACCAAAATGCCACACCAGCACGCGAGAGCGAAAGACACGCGATACGTACTAGTACGGTCCGTCCCTCACAAACCGCGCGCGCCGCAAAAACGTTTTTTAACCGTTGAATCTGTGCCTGTGGCGCGCTCATGGTTGTCTTCTCCAGGTCCTCCGCACCACCGGATCAAACCCCGGACCCGTACGGACCTTCCAGAGCCAGATATCAGAATCATCTTCGCGTCCGCTCCAGTGGCCAGTATTTAAATTCGTCCAATAGAGCCACGTGTCTCTCTCCCTCTCAGTCTCTCACTCTTTTTCTCTCGAATCGCAGAGCGGGAGCAGAGGCGTTACTTCTTCACTGGTGTGGCTTGAAGATCATCATCGTCATCGTATCGGGCCAGTGGAGGAGCACCGAGAGCTAGCGAGGCTGTGAGGTACATTTCGATTCTCGTTCTCTTTTTCGGCGTCAATTCAGTGTGAGTTTTGGTGATTTTCTCTGAACTTGTTGGTGCTGGTTGGCTTGATCGGTTGCTTTCAATTTCGTTTGGTCGGCGTTTTTTTACCTGGATTTCGAGGTGGCGAGATACATTTGGACTTTGATTCTGTTTTTCGGCTTGGATTCGGTGTAACTTTTTTGTTTTGCTGTTTTTTCGCTGAATTTGTAGGTGCTGTTTGGCTCGATCGGTTGCTTTCGTTTTTGTTTGATCATCTGACGTTAAGCTGGATTTGGAGGCTGTGAGATATAATTCGATTCTCATTCTCTTTTTCGGCTGCAAATCGCTGTAACTTTTCTTCTTCTTTTTTTTTTTTTTTTTTTTCTGAATCTGTAGTTACTGTTTGTTTAATCAGCTGCTGTCAATTTACTTTGATCAGCTTTCATTTTAAGTTGATTTCGAGGCTGTGAGATAAATTTACACTCTCATTCACTCTCTATTTTTTGCTCCAATTCACTGTAACTTTTTTGGCGGTTCTTTTCTCTGAACTTGTTGGTACTGTTTGATTTCAATTTCGTTTGATCAGATTTTTAAGAATTTCGCATTTTTGAGGTGATTTAGTCAATGATTTTTTTTATATAAATAAAAATTGTATTTGTTTTTTTGGTTTAGGTGGTTGGTGCGGCGATCATGGAAGACGAAATGGAATTAGCGGATCGTTGTGTGGTAATAATTTGTGTTGCATATGTGATTTTGTTTGTTTTGTTGTGTAATTTTTCTAGTTTGATTATTGTTTTTGAATTGGTTGGCAGGGGATCTTGTTTTTTGTGTGTTCTGTTGCTAAATTGTTATGTAATTCTTGTGAGGAGTTTCAAGTTTGTGCTCTATTTTGATTTTTATTTATTTATTTATTTATTATTACATTGTTGATGCAAGGATTTTGGTTTTGGCTGTTCTGTTGCTAAATTGTTGTATAATTCTCGTGAGAAGTTTGTGCTCTAGTTTGATTTTTATTTTTGGATTGGTTGACACGACGATTTTGATTTTTTGGGGCAGCGGGAGATTAATAAAGGTAATGCAATCCTTCAAAGATTACATGAAAGCAATTTTTTATTGCATTATGAGACAAATAGATCATGAAACATTAGTTTTTAATGCAATTAACACTTACATTTCAATGTTGTGTTACTGGTGCTGCTGAATATGTTCACTTGTGTTTGAGGCATGTTATGTTACTTACATGCATAGAACTTCAAAAGAAAACTCATTTCTAGGATATCATATCCAGAGGCTTGTGCATTTGAGGATTTTGTTTGTAGTTAGTTGGACTTTCCAGTTAGATATAGAACTTGGCATTTTTGTTTGATCTTGTACAATCTGAGTACTCTGCACTTTTTTTTCTTCTTCTGTAGAATAGTCATCTCATGTTTCATGTTTCATGTAAAAGAAGTTTAATATATTGTTGTCTCAAAATATATGCATCTAAATCTGTTACGCATGATGCATGGTCGGTAGACACTATCTTCCTTATGGCTGCTTCCTTAAGATGGTGGAACCTATCCATCAGTAAAGGTGAAAGATGCAAAACATAAGATTTTAATTTACATATCAGGTCCTGGGAGCGATGACTGTATTACTTCTGTATTTTTAATACCAATCAAAGACATAAACCTACTAATAGGGTCATGGGGTGGGGTTTTTGCTATTTTATGTTTGTTTGTTCTTTCTTTGCCATGCAGCTGTTGGCTTATGATCTGCCCGATTAGATAAATTAACAACATTAAATTTGTGTTGTATTCCTAATTAATCATGTATGTTTTGCCAGTGCCTAAATAATTTGGTTATATTAAATAACTAAGATTCTTCTGTTATTATTACCGTTATTTTAAATCTTAACATTAATAAATGCTAGATTGCTGGTTTTGACAAATGACGGTGATAAATGCTTGTATCGGTCAAATAAGGAATGTTCTCTTGGGATAAATTAAAAGACAGTCAAACTGGGCATTATCTTTATCCGTTATAATTGCAATTATTCTATTTGTTGGGTATGTTGACGTGGAAGCTTGAAAGGCGAACTATTATCCACGTTGCCATGAGGAATTAGTGGGTCAAGAATTTGTCGTTTTTTTTGGTGTTTTATGTTCTGTTAGGTGTCTCACTATCAAGTTCTGTCTTTGTGCAGCCGGATCATTTTCTTTTTTCTTTTCGAATGTATTGTTGGAAGGTGAGATTCACACATGTAGGAACACTATCTAATAGCTTAAGTTTTGTTGGTCGAAGCTTAGCACGGAATCATGCGCAGATCCAATTGGGTCATCTAAACAAGGAGAAATACATTTGTCAAGCACACTTGTTAAGCAAATTATGAGGAGGGGTGAGGCTCATTTATAAAGGTGTGAACCCTTGGTCGCCCTAAGCTGAACTTAGGCTACCAAAAGGAAGGGATCACTTGTACAGTGGTCAAGATTAGTATCAGAAGGGGAGAGGGACATGAGGCTCACACTATGGGGGAGTATCAAAGGGTGAGACTGACATATGTAGTGAACTGCTGGAGCACTAGTCAGACTCGGATTTGAGATACTGCCAAGTAGAGTTGGTAAAAAGTCTGGTCCATCCTTAGATGTTCACTTGCCTGGTAATTTGCCCACTGAACAACCAACAGACAAGTCATCGATACTTCAGCAAGACATGTGATTTCTTCTGGTTGCATTTTGCATTGAGATTTTTTATTTATTTATTTTTTTTTTTCCTGGTGATCATTTGAGTATTTTACTGATTGGATTTGCCGGCATGACTCTGCACGGGAGATGAAGAATAGGGTCTGTTTGCCAACAGTTTGAGTTAGGAGTTAATGTCCTGTCATGATGTTAATTGTTTTGGTAATTCTGGTTAGATCTTTCTAGATCTATCTTGTTAACATAGCTTTCATTGAACGACTAAGAATTTTTTTTATGCTAATGTTAACAGTTATACACTTATACATCTTTCATAGTACATCTTATTGTTGAATATTATTATGTAAAGTGATCAATTATGACTACTCGTAGATAGAATTTCCAAATCAATAGCTTGTGATGTGGATACTTGTGTAGCCCATTGCTTAAGGTGCCTATTTAAATATTGCCACCTTCATTGTCTTTTCCATCTCAGCATATTCATCTTCTGCTACATTTTTTTTTCAGTAAGTAGTTTTCCGTATTCGTTTCCTACATTTTATGTTAATTAAAGATAAGATGCAGGAAAAATCGTTTAAGATGGTTTGGACATGTGGAGCATAGAGAAATTAGTGATCCTGTGAGGAAAGGTGACAGAATTCAGTTGGGAGAAACTGAAAAAGAGTAGGGTTAGACCTAAGTTAACATGGAAAGAAGTACTGGGGAAAGATATGATAGAACTTGTAGAATGCGAGAAGAAAATCCTTGAGAGTTTTGCTTAAGGATTCATGTAGCTGACCTCAACATTCTTTGGGAAGTGGTTTGGTTCTATTATATTATGTTAATGTGACATTATATAACATGGTAATCTACTGTTAGCTGTGAAGTTGCATGCATGTCTTTTATCTGTTGTCTGTATGCTGCTTGGCATTTTTTTGTGTGTGGAATTTTAAGGGTTTCATTATCTTGGGATTCCTTAAAAGGGTGACAGACACATGGGATTCCCCAATTAGTCTGTATTTACATGCTTGCTTGTTATATTCAATAGTCACTAATATACTTGTAAGTTGTATTACAGGAAAAACTAGCTACCTTTCGGGTGAAAGAGCTCAAGGATGTTCTCACTCAGCTAAATCTTCAAAAGATTGGGAAGAAACAGGTATGCTATCAGATATGTTGGTTGCTTGGTTGCCGTTCTTATGTTGTACTGCTCCACTGTTGCTTTTTTTTTTCTTTTTCCAATGAAGTTATCAATCCTGGTTCAGTTATGTTTCTTGTAAAAAATCAACCAATTGTTTAGCTAATAGATCCACACGTGACATGATTATTGCCTTGCAAATTGCAATAAAGAAAAAAAAGTACTGCCTGGCGGGTGCATTCTGGCTTCTGATGAGTTTCAAGCCGCATTTTGGCAATGTTGTTTGTCTATTTCCTTACAAATATATGTTTTTTTTTAATTTTATAAATAACTTGGAAGATATTAAGGGCTATATGGAACCTCGGCAATAGCTTAGAACCTTTCATAATTTCTCGTTAATGGCTATATGCTATTTGTTGCATTTGAACTTTGAAGGATGTATGTTGTTCCTTGGGTTCTTTATAAAACTGTTTCCCAGTCAGCCCTGAAAAGTTGATCCTCTAATTCATGTGACACTATGGTCAAAGTGAGTCTCAGTCAGAGGTCATATTTTTATGCAATAACTTCATTACTTGCCTTGTCTATCTGTGCGCATGCACATGTGTGAGCATATGTCTGTGTCTTCAGTGTCTTCTGATAGCTGTGCTTTATGTGCTTTTGCTGACCAAATTTAGATGATATTTTAGATTGATCAATTCACTTCCATATGTGTGTTCTGCAGGATCTCATGGACAGAATATTACATTTTCTGTATGATGAAGAAAGTAAGTTATTCACCATTCCTTTCTTTCTTGGACTCATTGTATTTATATCTTGCAGTTGTTTCGAATGTGATCCTTTTTGGCATCTATTTCTCAGTTTTTCCCACCAAAAAATGCATATAACATTAAGTGGGTGTTTTAAGCTGATGGATTACAGATATTTGGAGTTACCTTTGTATCCATCTCTAGATACTTGACCTAATTAACTAACCGTGGTCCATATTGTGTGCTTTAATTTTCTTTGCAGCTCCTTTTAAACTTGGGCCAAATGAAGATATTATTGACAAGAAAGGAATTGCAGCCGTCATTGATGATGTCTACAGGTACAAATTCTCGTGTTCGTTCTTGTTTCAATATTCCTTAACAGTCAATGGAAATTTGTATTTATCTATCATCACATAGTTCTCTTACTGCCCCCATTAGACTTGGCTAGCCAAACCCCTTGATTGTTATTAATTATGCATTTCGTAGACTCTTTCGCTCTGGAAGAGTGGAAAAGACGGAGGCTTCTGGTTCAGGCACCGAGGGTGGTACAGACATCGGCGGTGCTATGCCTAATGAGGATGCTGAAAATGTATTTAGTCAAGATATGCTGATCCGCTGCCCTTGCGCAAGCTTAGCGGCTACTGAATTCATGATACAGGTTATATGATATGTTCTTTTGATTTGGCATTTGCATCTATTACTCTGAGGTATGGATAAAATATCAAGCTCTATATGGTTTGTGTGTTCTTCCAAAAAAAAACTTTTCTGGTGATTTTTTATTTATTTTTAAAAAGTTTATTTTAGCTGTGTAGCCAAATAATAGTATAGCCTGGAAACACTATATTCCATACCACCAAATTACAAGAATAAGATTAGTTATGCTATTTATCAAATTATGCTACGTTTTTGGTGGTCAATATGTAAAGTTTGTGTCCCTTGAGTGTAAGTACTTTGAAATCCATGTAAGATTTTCCATGGTGATAGTACTTGGTTGGTATAAAGTTTTTTTTAATCTTTTAATTGTTCTGTGATTGTAACATACTAATAAAATTAGAAGAGGAACCATACTTCTTGCGAACAACTTGAGATTTGCTTTGTCAAGTTTATACTAACTGAAGGAGCTAAGGTAGAGCTTTTGTAGTTTTATGCTTGTAAACTATTGATGCTTGCACGGTGTGATCTAATGACGTGAACCTATGGTATTCTTATTCTTTTGAGGATCAAAGCATTAGTGAGCAAAGAAAGATGTGTGAATGAAGTAAAATAACAGGTATATAATATTACCCCAGGATCTCAGACTTAACTAGCTGAATTTTATGAAAGAAAAACCTAATAATAAGCTGAAACCAAAAATCATGTGCTTGAGAATTGTTGAGTTGAGAGAATATTTTTATTTATATTCACAGGGTTAACCTCAATATATATAGGGATGAAAGATCAAGTGATAAACTAGGAATCCTAAGTATTAGCCCTAATCCCTAATTTACGGGAATTGATATCAATTATCAAGTATTCTAACACTCTCACTCAAGTTGGAGCATACATATCATATGCACCTAACTTGGTAGGTATGTACTCGATTCCAAGACCCCTAAGCGACTTTGTAAGGACATCTATCAATTGATTGTTGGGGTTACCAAAATCAGTAACAATGATTCCTTCAACCAATTTTCCACTTACAAAGTGACAATCTATCTCATTGTGCTTAGTCCTCTCATGAAAGAATGGATTAGAGGCAATGTGCAGGGCAATAAGATTGTCACATAGCTCACATGTTGTGTTGGCCATGACTCGATATTCTGCTTTTGCACTTGATCTTGCCACTACATTTTGTTTCTTACTTTTCTAAGAAACTAAGTTACCACCAAATAAAACACCATATCTTGAAGTTGATCTGCATTTGAATAACAGCTCATCTTCGTATGCCTTGTAATCTCATAAAGTAAACTTTTCCAAGAGCTCCTTTGATGTACTTCAAAATACGGAGTGCAACTTCCTAATGAGTATTGATTGGAGAGTTTTAAAAACTAACTCACTAAGCTTACAGCAAACAAGATATTTGGTCGAGTTACTGTGAGATAGTTGAGTTTGTTTACTAGTCTCCGGTACTTGCCCTGATATGTTAAACTTGACTCCAACCCAAAAGCTTAACCTGATAGGTGGAAGGTCCAACTAGTATATCAATATATCCTTTCAAGTTTCAATTTTCAAAGAAAATCATTATCTTTAAAATATCCTCTTTTGTAATTTTGTGCAATATCCATCACTAGATGGGTATCTATCTGGATATTTGCTACTAATGTTGACTTCTTGACAAAATTGTTACTTTAGTTGGTTTCATCCTACTTTGATACATTTGTTATGCATGGCACTTGCATTAGTTATGTTTTACTGTCATGCGCGTGACAACATGCCATTCTTTCTTGTTTGTTGTATGCTCTTTGTTTTTGGAAATTAATTTTATGGGCTATATCGATGCACAAGCAGATCTTATTGAATAGTCTGAGAAACATTGGAATTTTTTTTTCTTACTGGGGTATTATCTGTCTGCAGTGTGTAGATCCAAAATGCCAAGTGAAGCAACATGTTAGTTGTGTTATTATTTCGGAGAAGCCTACAGATAGTGTTCCTCCATTACCGCCTAAGTTCTACTGTGAAATGTGTCGAGTCAAACGAGCTGATCCGTATGTATCATACATTCCCATCTCATTAGCTCATCTGTAAATCATAATATTTCATTGCTTTGGCCCTTGATCTCTTTACATTAGAGCAAAACATCATTTTTACAGTCAATGGAAATAATCACAAGTTACACATCCTGGCAAAAAAATAGGCTGTTGGATAAGTCACCTCTTTAGTTTGTAAACATGAGAATATAATACCTAAGTGTCATATTGTGTCAAAGAAATGAGCTGTTGAATATACCCAATTCTTTAGTACTACAAAATGATGCTATATTTATAGAAGAGTCTTAGTAAAATAATTTAACTTCCTGGTAAGCTTTTTGGTAATTTCTGAACAAGCTTATGCAGAACCCAACTTTCTCAACATGCCAGATTTCCATACAGTACTCTGAATTATATGCTTGTTACTCTCCATGTGGATCCATTTAGTTTGGTTTTAGGCTATCAACTTGTGCAATTTTCTAGGCTGATAATTTAATTCCGATTTCTAATCATCTGTTTCTTCTCTCCTTTTGTTATTATTTCTGTCACAAGGAGTGTCTGAGAAACATTTAGTACCTTTATTTTTCAGAGACTTCCTTCATATAGCTTCATTCTCTTCAACTTTAACATTTTCAAGTTATTTTATGATGTTATTTAGCAATTGCTGGCAGTTTTTTGTTTTCTACACATCAATATACAATCCATTTGCCTTTTCCTTAGTGTGAACTAATGTTTCAACTGGGAACCTTTTTTTTTTTT
>JAYMTF010001020.1:0-27200 GCA_036897485.1 Pelargonium nanum | reverse complement strand
GCCCACAAATGTCCTAGGAGGGCTTAACTTCGCTACAGGGGACCTGAGCACTCCAAGCCAAAGACCAGACTTGAATGAACAAAGGTGGAACCATCATTAAGCCAAAAATGAGGATTTCGATAGAACTTATGATACCTCGTACCTGATAGAACGAATGTAAGTGACTATTTGGGTGCCTTGCTCAAAGTCGACTTCAACACATGGGAAGCCATTGGCCCATGGATACAGGGTATTCGTAGGATTCTTGGCAACAATCAATCCAACGCCACCAGCTGCTTTGACACTTGCTGAGGCAGTTGCTAAGGCGGTCACATTATTAGCCGCTGAGAGGAAGCAGACTACCACCTTTCCTGCCACTATAGTGGCATTAACAGAAAGATACTGGCAATCACTGCAGGAGATGCTTAGAAAATGAGCAATACATCAAGTACAAGCAAATAGCATAAGTTGAAGCTGTAATGCAACTTGTTTACTCACTTGGGAGGCGTTGGAGTTAATAGTCCGATACTCTCTGGAAATACAAGGCCTGCAAATCCGACTTCCTTTCCCGTAAACATGGATTGACCCTGCGAGATTCACTCAAGATAAGTATTGTATCTGCATCAACCAAACATTCAATTAGTCTATGTTGTATACCAGTAAAGTCTTATTGTTCCCAAGAGTTATGGTTGTTGGGAATCCACGGTCCATTGTGCTTGCTGCAACAGTCAGGAGCCAGGGTGCTGTGGCGGTTATTGTTTGTGCATCAGGTCCAGAGTTTCCAGCTGAAGAAACAACAGTGATGCCCTTGGCCACAGCATGGAAAGAACCAGTAGCAATGCCATTACGATCATCGACTTCTGGGAAGGCAGGAAAGTAATTCCCAATTGACAGTGATACCACATCAACTCCATCGTGTATGGCTGCGTCAAAGGCCCCAAGTATATCAGCAGAAGAGCATATTCCTCCCAACGCATTCCAGCAAACCTTGTAAATGGCCAACCGGGCAAGGGGTGCACCACCCCTAATTGTCCCAAGACCGAGACCTTTGTAGCTAACATTGCCCACAAAAGAGCCAGCTGCAGTACTAGCTGTGTGTGTGCCATGTCCATTTGCATCTCTGGGGGACAAGAATTCTTGGCTATCAGGTGCAGATGTGTTCAGTGGCATTCCATATTCAGCGAGAAAACCATCAATGAACCATCTAGCACCAATGACTTTCCGGTTACAGCTTGTGCTTCTGTTAAATCTGTCCCCAGATTCACAAACACCCTTCCAGCGTGACGGGATTGGCCCAAGCCCTTTGTCATTGAAAGATTTGGACTCCGGCCATATTCCTGCAGCAAGTGATCAATTCAGCATATTACTAAGTTACTTAACCAAAATACGTGAGAGATCAAAACAGAGACAGAGACTGAGATTGAGAACGAACCTGTATCGAAGATACCAATGATTACACCATCTCCCATGTTGCCACTGTGAAGAAGATTGGCAGGAGAATGAGGAGAGAGACCGAGGAAATCCCAGCTCCTAGTTGTTTGCAGCGAGTGAAGGGTATTTGGCATGATTCGAATAACACCTGGTAACTCTACATCGGATAAAAAGAAAACATGTCAACTGAAGAAACAGCTTGTAAGTAAGCACTCTGATTCTTTAATTTATATAATAGCTAGTAGCTTGTGTATATAACTAGATTAATTTGCTCAAGTACCAGCAAGTTTTTGTGCTTGACAATCTGTAAGCTTGGCTGCAAAACCAGAGAAGCCATGTTTGTAACTATAGACCATTGATTCTGAAGCCAATTCTTTGCTGCACCACATAAGTAAGCAATCAGTTGAAGCCTATCATTTTCTAGCTTAAAATACACAAATAAAGTACCTCCCAACAACAGTAGCAAGCATTTCATGATGAGAGTCTGTGATGAGCTTGGTATCATTGTGAGGCCTCTCTCCAAGATAAACAATGTGGACCTGTTCATTTACAAATACCCATTAACTAAAAGAATCCATATATGATTCATCTTTTTACTAAAACATGACATACTTTGGTTTTGGCACCATCCACCCTTGTGATCAAGATGATCCCTTGGCCATTGAAGACAGCAATAAAGTACACAAGTGCTAAAACAAAAAACGGCGCTGGCTTGCTCATTTGTGTCCAAATATGAATTCGTGTGCACGGAACATCAAGTTGCAGAGGACTCTGCAAATCAAGAAGTATATAAACTCCTTGGCAGCTACAAATCTTGACTTTTCCAAATTCTAAGTTATGACCCATTAGTTGGATTAATTCAATCTAATATTTTAAATGATTGTAAATGGAGAAGAAAAATCTTCATTTGAAACAGAGGAGTTGAGTTCTCAAAGCATCCACACCATTGGCGATTATCACTCACGCTCTGGTCTCCATAGTCCATATTGCAAAATAGCTCTAAAGTGTGCTCCACGCTCTTTTAGGATACAAATTACAGTGTCGTTGTGTTTCTTCTATTGAGAAGTAGTGCACAAGACAACCTATTTTTCTAGGAGGATAAAAATGACCCAAATTATTTAATTTTCGCATTCATATTTATTTGGCATCTTCTCAGAACCTTCCTTGTATGATTCATTCACAACAAAATTTCAAAGTCCACAAAAGGATAAGGCTCCAAGGAGCAAAAACAATGGTCAATGGTCATTTTATCTTTGCATAAGACAAAACTGCCTACAATTCCTTTTCCGTGCTAACAGTTAAAAATCGGTACATTTGCTGCTACAACACCTATTAATTGCAAAGAAAACATTTACAAAACCAATGTTTTATTTTTTGGCAAAGAACAATGCTAAGCTCTTGGCCCGACTTGTCCATATACATCCTTCTTGGTATATCGCCGGTCCCAGGACCAAGGAACATCTGCAAATGAAAAGGAAGTAGTTTTATTGGACCAACATAATCTATCTGGAAAAGGAATAAAATGACTTGATTCGGAAAATCAACATTATCTAACCTTCAGCCGAGTATGGTTGAGGAGGGAGTTCGTAAGGCACTGGCAATGAGATCACTTCAGATGATTTATCCGTATCTTTGCTCCCATGCCAAGCCAGAGTCACTAGTTTTGTTCTCTGTAATTCGGACTTCTCTAGTGATCCACTTTTACCCTGTAAGAAATAACATCAGTCTTTTATCCAGATCTTGTTCTTTTCATGGATTTTAGATGTCATCATTCAGGTAATTCAGTTTTCCCACAACTAAATAAAGGATACAAATAATTACCTCAGGTGAACCTCCAGTTTCTGTACAAGAAAAACTGCAAGCACCCCTTTTGATGGAAGATGGTAAAAATAATACTCCCAGCTGGAAAATAATTGCAGAGTGGAAAACACTCGAAACAATAAGCTCAGGCAAATTCATAAAATTGACATATCATGGACGGTAGATTCTTTACAGTCCTCTCATTTACTTCATTTTCATTTCCATGGGACAAGTAGTGCCTTCATATTGGAGTCCTCCAAATTTCATGATTTAACAGATGACACAAAATCTTAGTTGATACTCTACGAGGTTACACATACCTCATATGAACGAATCATCAACTGAGAATTATTTTTTTGCAATGCACCCCAAGCAGCTTTGCTGAGGTTTGCTGACGTTAACAAAAACCAACTGTTGGGGAAAACAACAAAATTGTAAATACTGAAGATCATAATAAATAGGAGAGCTTCTAGAAGCATGATATGTGGATAAAACATGAATGCTTACGCGAGATTCTGGCCGTTATAGCGCGCGAATGTCTTTATATGTGGCATTGCACGACTGTGACATTGAAAAACATAACAGTAAGTATCAATATGATATAATATAATATAATATTCAGGTAAATGTGAAACACACTTTTAAGCAAAACCTTGTAAATTGGTTAGTGGACAAAGAAATATTTCTTACTCCTATACCAAAATGAGTGTGTCCACTTTCCATTTTTACCAAGTTTTTTTGGACAAGTTAGCGTTTTTTTTTCTCTTATTACCCCCAGGTGCATTTAGAGATACAAACTCAAGTAGTTTTGACTAACTTATTTTAAGGATATTGTTGACAATTCATGCATAACTAAATTACAACAACAAAAAAGTGGACACTCATTTTGAGATAGAGGGAGTATAAAGTTATACCCATCAAAATGCAAAATTGAGATACAAGTACCCCCACAAACATCATTTTCTTTCCAAAACACGAAAAAAAGTTGGAATTTATAAATCATTTTCTTTCTTGAGATGACTAGCACTTTTGAAACGTGGGTGAATGTAAAAGAATAAAAGCAATATTTAGAAATCAAATTGAGTGTTAGACCCTTAGTTAGCAGCAATTGGGAAATACTACCGTGGGAACAAAAATTTAGGTTTACAATCAAGATGGCAATTACATAATAAAAAATGATAGTATAAACGTACACTGCAAATGGTATGACCTTACCAACGGCCTGTGTGGCTTGCCTTCCACTTTGCCCAATACTTCTGCAAGAATGCTTTCTCCACATTCTTCAGTGGGCTTGGAATGCAATTTCCGGCAGCATAACCCTGTTGAGAAAGAAAGAAAGTACAGGATAGATGTAAGGAAACCTTCTTAACTAGTGCTAAATATGCCATCAATGTCCAGGAAGGCTTAAAAAAAAAAGCCTAGGTTATGAAAAACAAAAGAGCCCATTCAAGTAAGTATGCAAGGTATGGCAAAAGATGCTCACATAAGCGCCATCTTGACAATACCTCTAATGAGCATCTAACATCTTCAACAGAAGGCCATACTATAAGTGGTTCTCCGAGACCAAGAGGTGTTTTATCTTCAGAAAGACCAGATGACATTGAGGTTGCTAGCTCAGCCATCCACTTCTCATCCAAGGAACCAAGGGAGGAGAACTACATGATGCAAAAATGAAAAAACAATTAGAAAAGGACAACTCAAGAACAAGATTTTTAGACCAATTTCCACCAAAACATCCCCAGCCATCTACTGTTTCGGTTATTTAACTTAATTAAATGACTGATAAAATCAAATTTCTCAGGTGCAACCAAAGTGCAGCAGAAACAATCAAATGGAATGACTGGGTCGAGACTCATACCCTAACAAGGAATTGAAAGAAATATAAATTTACTGAACAAAATGACAATAATTCAGTGTCCACTATTATTTGGCTATTATACCATAAGAAATTCCAAACGTACCTGATACACAAGAGGAGACTTGCGAAACTCTTTGTCAAAAGTACACTCTTGGAGAATATTTCGTAGCTTCATATGTCCCCACCTTTTCAAATTAGAACCCGTATGATATCCAGGGACAGATGCAATTAATCTGACCTGAATATTGTAAATGTTGCTTAATTTGCTATCAATTGAAAGTGTACAAAAGAAATAGATAATACTAGCATGCAAGGGATATAAGATACAAAGACTAGCATGATTTTTTTACTTCTAGGTACAAACATCAGCAGTATTATCCTACCAGAACAACATGAAACCATTTCAGAATAAAATATAAAAAAAATGAGGAAATGTAAAGGATTACCGCAGCACTGCTATAATCAAACTTCTTGAAAAAGGATGGAGATATGCTGAAGTTGCCAAGGGATGGTACATTGACAGTGAATTCAGGCAACTGTAAACATTGAAAGAATAAAATAAAGAATAAATGAACAACCAGTGCTGCTTAGGGTTAAAAATTATTAAGAATAAGAAATAAAACATCAGTGCAGAGGAAGAAAACCATCTAACAGAGACAAAATCTAAAGGGGGGCAATAGGAATTCTAGGACTGACCAACTTTAAGATGCTGTGAAAAGTGATCTATACAGTTTTTCTTTCTAGAGATCAGAATTATAAAGAGGAATTCAGACTATGACTTCTATCTATATTTACTTGCACATCACTAGAGATATATCAAATGAAAGCTAAATATGTACTTTTAAGACTTCAGATTCCACAAAACAAGTAACAGACTAACAGCATCAATACCTTCAATGCACTGAGATAGTCAATTAAGTCATTTTCGAATCCACACCCCTTGCTCGGATTATTTTGATCTTTCCAGGGAAAATCTTGCATCCACAAACCTTGACTTTTGTTATTCCAGTCAACATGTATCAAATTCGCCGTATGTACAATAACTCTCACTCCTCGGGGATAGACAAGAAACATGGCCTTTGAATGGTGTGTCCCATAGGAAATAGGCAGCGGTGGTTTATGCAGAATCCAGTTTGCTGGTTTGTTTCTCTAGAAAATAAACATAGATGATAAAATTAAAATCATGGAGACCTAAATAAAGTTATGAATGAGTAAGTTGGGATTAATATGAAATAGAGAACACAGACAAACCTTCATGTGCTCCACTGTACCATCACCCTCCCCATGGATAACCAATACATGCGGGACTTTTGCAAGTAATGGGCATGCTACAGCAGAAATGGGGGAATAAGTTAAGTTACAAGGGTAAGAGTGTAACAATTCCAAGAAAAATGTAAGAATCGGATAACTAAATTTATAAATGATACGACAAAAACTAATCCGGAAGTGCATCCACTTTAGAGCAACACACGTTACCAACCCTGATTACCAAATAAGTGGTACACCGTCATGGGAAGCAGAACAAGTTCTAATGAAAAGCAATATTCATCGTACTGGCAATAAGTCCTACTTTGGATAGAAAGTAGGACAAATACTCGCCTTACAACTTCTAAGCTATCAAAAAAGAGGTATTTTCGCTACAGAAAGAGCTAGCAGACAATAGCCGCCCCTGAAATAGGAACAGTGGAACCAGTAACTTTGATAAGATGCGCATAAACACCCCCACAACTAACTACGAAACCTGCAGCGGTTATCTCTAGCTTTGGCTCTTTGGCCTCGCTTTGACTATTGAAGCATGTAAAGCCTATATATGAAATCATGAATAGTAGCTGTGCATTTGCATGCACCTGCACTTGCACCAACTTCTCAACAAGTTGTAGTCAGTCTATAATATCGACCCGTTTCCTTGACACAAGTGAGAAAGGGTACTAAACCAAGTAAACACAGAAACCACTGGGAACAAAAATGGTTGCATTGGAAGGAATATGACTTACCAGTTAATAGCCAATCTATGTCGACCATGTAATTTGACAGTAGGGCAACAATAACATTTCCCTACCAAAACATAAACAAACAACGATCAAGACTTCTGATCCCATTTCTTAAACATAACTTCTGATCCCAAGTATAGCTCATATACTTGCATGTACACAGCATGAAAGAGAATGCCAACTTACATCGTTCAGTCCAACTATCTAAAGGTCATCAATTTAACATGCAACAATTTGAATATCAGTTATTTCACAACATAAGCCATAAATGGCTTCATGATTTCTTGCACCAAATAAATAAAGGAAAAAAAATTGTCTACTGCTAGATACAATACATTTTGTGCACTATTACCCACAGAAAAAGAGCTTAACTTCCAATGCTAGTCCTATAGTAGTCTAGTCATCTATCGAGAATTCAAGATACAGCCTTCCACTATGTACAAATTTATGGAAATTAAATTCAGACTCAACTAAGATTTCATCACCATGTAGTACTACTACAGAACCCACTGACCACAAGGTTAGCATTTACAAGATACATGAGTTCAAATTTTGTATGTGTTGGAACAAGCATTTTTACCTGTATCACATTTCCTATGGAAACAGAAGAGGTATTTGCCCATGCTGGAAGGCCTTGCACTCGTAAAAGCCGAAAGGTCAAAGGCAATTTATCATCAGGGACATGAAAATGCCGAATGGCTTCAACACGACTGTCTCCCTTGGACTGAGAATTCCGAGAACTTCCGGCCACCAAAGAGTTCTCTCGTACTTGGCTGCTGTCCTCCAGATCAACCACCTGTACATTCTAAATTAAACATCACAATGTATAAAACCTTTCCTTCTCAAAGGACTAACTAGAAGCTCCAACGAGCTACATACAATTAACAAACATGAAATCAAGTAGCACCTGCAATTTCACAGCTTTATCTTCAGATGCACATCGTGACCTCTTTCGGCTTCCATCATTTTTCTCCCCATTGGAGGACCTTTCCGGCAAGTTAGGCGAACGGGCATTGCTCCCGGCGGAAAGTGTTGAGTACTTAAAAAAGTGATGCCCAGGAATCAACTCTATAATATCATCATTAGCTATTGTCTCCTTCTGTTGAGAATACAGCTTCCTCCTCTGACCCCCACTATTCACCACAACTGGATTTGAACCCTCCTACATTGCCACACCCAAAATATCTCAAACAAACAAAACAAAAAAAAAAAAACAAGCAAGAAGGCCAGAGAGAACGTGAATCCACAAAATTACCACAAGGACGGAGGCAGAGCCGTCCGGCGAGGCAGTAAGAGTAAGGTGGTTGCGGCTGAGGCGCTTGTCGGACATAGAAACGGTGTTGCGGCCGATGGAGTTAGGGCCTCGGGAGAGAGGTACCTTGGGAAGAGAAGTATTTTCCTTTAGGTCTTGATCAAGTGGAACTAAATAGGCAATCTGTACACCAAATTCAGGAACAATCACGACGGCAAAATCAGAAAAATAAAAATGTAGAATTTGTAGAAGAATTGAAGTGATTGGTAACAGAAGTACCTGGTGAGAATTAGAAAGAGCCATTGCAGAGACTGGGGTTGCATGTAAGAGCAGTGAAGATGAAGAAGAATCAAAAGAGAACCAAACCCTAACACTGAGAATTAGAAGGACATTTTAATTCGGGCAATGGTGTGCTGAGTTATGGAACAACACACCATTGACGGTGTTGGTGTAAGAGTTCTAGCTGGAGATTCAATTGTTGAGTTAATGACCAATTATAACGTGTTGGTTAATATCATTCTGGATTCTCTCTAATCTGGAGTGAGAAACATTGTTATTTCGAGTACGAGTTAATGACCAATTGTTTTTACAAAACTATATCACTTGAAAATAATTATGGTTTTCTTTTTAAATGGTCCAACAACACATGAAACTAAAACACAAATTTTGTAAATGCAAGTACAAACTCATCTACATATCACTATCTTAAACTTTGAGTAAACACAAAGTAATACAAAATAGTAAAATACCATCTAATTAGGAATTTTGCTAGTTGGTTTATATTTTAGGAAATATAAGTAGAAGTTGGTTAGTATCAAATTTGTGAGCAATAGCTAATTTATTATTTTACACATGACCAAATCTTTTAAACAAGAAAAGAAGACGCTAGACAAACATAATAGTTAAAACGAGAGGGAACCAATTACGAAAAAGAGGCTCTTGCAATTGGGCTCTAGCGGTGGTGGTGGTGGATGTGATGACAATGAGTACCAAGCTGAAAGGTGAGGTTGGGTTTTATTTTCGAAAGTGGTGGTGAATTGGTAGTGATGTAAATGAATGGCAATACTCTCTCTGTTTTAAAATAAATATTCTATTTAAATGGTATGTTTGATCCAAAATAAGTGTTTTTATTTTTACTTCTTTTTAAAAAGCTAGCCATGAACAAAAGATAACGAATTTATATCAAGGCGAAAACCATTTGTCGTAATCTATTCCGTCGTCAACGTCATCATTATCGTCATCTTCTTCGTCGTCGTCGAGCTCGTACTCGTAATCAGTCCCTGTTCCGGGCGGCTGGACTGGCATTGGCGGCGGCATCAGAACCCTTGTACCAGCACTATAAGCAGACCTAGACGGGTTGGTCCTCAGATAAGTACCACGTCCTTCACCGATTAGACTTTTAGTCTTAGGCTCCGACGACGCTCCGGCGGAAGCTGGCTGCCTCAGTGGAGTTAGCTTTATCCTTATCTTTGGCTTCGCTGCACTTGCGCCTGATGGAGCCGCTATCTTCTCCTGGTTTTGAGACCTCCACTTCTCATACGCACTCGGATCGGGTTCGGGTTCCACCACGAGCTCGATGGGCGTGTCCTGACCCGGGTTAATGATTTGGTCGTCTTTGAGGATGTTGCCATTCAATTTGAGGGTCTGTTTGGCTGCAGGTATGGATTTCTGTTTCTCAATGTTGTTCTTGATGCTCAGGACTGTGTCACTGTTACTCACTGGCAAGCTGAACTTCAATCCACTTCCAGTTTCATGAATCTCCACCTCCATTGTTAGTTACTGGAATTAATTATTGATCAATTTGTAATTTCAATTGTTAGTTCTTTCTTCTTGATTAAGTTGATCATGTTCCTGCCATGTTATATATGATTTAGGATCATATAAGTATTATTTACCACATATTATCATGATATTATTGTTGATGGATGGGTGATTAAATGTTTTGTTTCACCAACTCATGAATCTTATGGTCATGTGTTTTTTGTGCTCAATTTATACAAATTTTGATTACTTGCTTCTATGTCGTGAATCATGATCATTTTGTGTCACGAATAATCATTGAATGTCCTCTGAGTTTTTATAAATGGAATCCATTGATGTTATACTGCATGCTATTGACTAGAGAATGACGATGTTATTTCCATATAGAAGCGTGAGCGGGCGAATATTTGCATATAGAGCATATCGAGTTTTTTTTCGGGTGATCACTTTGAGATAAGTTGATGCAGTATTTCATTCTCAATCACCCAACGTATTTGTACAAAAGAAAAATGTGCATTATGTGATGTGTTGTACTAAAATTTACTTTTCGGTGTAAATGTAAGAGAATCATGTTTAACATAATAAATTTAGAGATATTCATGGTCATCATGAGGCAGTTGATGTATTCTTAGAGGATTTCTTTGGGTTCTTGTTTGACATTGAACTAGACGGACTTATCTATCCTTACCAAAAAAGCACATGCAGATTGAGTGAGGAGTGCTTGTATGAATTGTTCTCAACTTTGCTACGAGTATCATGCTTATCTCTACCTCGAAGAGTGTGTCATCGTCTTGTTGAGGGCGTGACTCTAGCTCATTGGTCAAGAGTTCTCCACCAACTTCAAATATTGTTATGTATTCGATGTTGTTACTTGTGTCATTATAAGTTAATGAAGTGATACTCCATCTTGGATTAAAGTGTTGTGTATCATGACATACAAAGAGTTACCAAGCATGCCTTGTATTTGGGGTCCACTCCTCGAGTAGAGTCTATAGATGTGCTTAAATGTTCTTTATATCTTCTTGCATCTTCAAAATTAACGAGTTGTCTAAGAGAGATGGGCTCGCAGTCACTTTGAAGGCTCTCTAACATATTTTTTTCTTCTAAAATGACATATGATTTTTATGATAAATGGTTATTGCATGATTTTTTTATATGACTTTCTTGTAACCCGTAGGTGCATATTTTTGGGCCTCACTGGACAACTTTTTCAATAATAGGTCCTACTTTCTTTCCTCGCCTCCTACGCATGGTATGACTGGTGTTGTTAAGTTCGAAGCTCTTAAGTCTCCGTATTCTTGAGGGAGATAAGTTTTAGCGAGGCTCCCATTGTTCACTGCTATCTAGTGTATTAATGCTCTTGATTTTTGTATCTCTCTCCTTAAAATCTCACCCGACTCAAGGAGTTAAACTCACAACCTCTCACAAAGAGACTATGTTTTAACTATTAAGTGATCTCTAGAGAACTTCTTTGGGTATATTATTATTATTATATTTAAATCATATTTGGATATATTATTAATTTTAGATCTATACCCATATTTATCTAAATATATCTTTGTTATAGATGAGTTTGATATATAAAAAATATTTTGTTTGTCGTTACTTTTATCTAATTAATGAGATATGTAATTTTATAATATAAAAATGGATATTGACATATCGTATTTTGTATTCCATCCGTATCCGTGCATCATAGTATAATTATAATAGTAATGAATATCGTTAAAAAAATAATAGTAATGAATAAAGAATTAATCATAATTTATGGTAATTAATTAATACTAGAAAAAGGAGACACGGCGCAGACATCATAGGGGGCATTATTGGCAATCAAAGTAATGACTTTTTGGCATTGCATTATTTTATTTTTTTATTTATAGAACATTATTTTATTATTAAAGTTTGTGTGGGAAACAGAAAACAATTGAACAAAATGGAATATAAATAAGAAGCAGCCCATTCTCCCACTGATTTTGATTGGGTTTATACAAAAAGCAAACCCGTTACCTGTATTGTACTGTATTTCATATTTCAGTTCAATTTCAGTCTCTGTTTCTCTCCTCATCAGGACTTTACTTTGTTTCTCTGTGCCCTTTTCTTCTCTCTCTCAAATGGGGTCGTCACTTGTTCCTTCCCTGTAACGCTCTCTGGGTTAAAAGTGGAAGCTTTCTTCAAGCTGAAGCCTTTTGGTAGAAGAAATGGGTCTCAGCAGGCCTAACAAGCCTGTTACTGGTTTTTCCACCAGATGGGTTGCTCTCTTCTGCATTGCCAGCTTCTTCTTGGGAGTTCTTGTTGTCAACAACAGGCAGGTCCCTTCTCTCTCTCTCTCTCACTCTCTCATGAACTAAATCTTCAAGATCTTCTTTTGAAAAGACCAGCTTTTACATTTTTGTGCTCTTATGTAAAATGGGGTTCAGTGTTTTTTCGTGATCTGTAAATCAATTTGTTGTTTTTCACTTCTCTTTTTGCATTTGGATGACCGGAGAATTCAGGCAGTCTGGTACAGAACAATGCCTAAAAGCTTTGTTTTTAACTTAGTTTGGCCTTTTGGCTAATGGATTCACTGTTCTCTTGACTATAATTGGTTACCTTGTTTAATGGATTCCAGAATGCATGTAATGGCTGCAGTGGTGCTTCACTTGCTTATGGATAAAGCTAGATTTGGAGTACTTGGATTGGATGATTTAGTGGCTTGTGTGTTGAGTACTGTGTGGTTAACGGGTGGTGCTTGGTTTTGCTTTTGGACTTTGGACAATGCTGGCCTTATTCATTCTGACTTGGATTTTTAATTTCCGGATGTGTAGAACTTGCATGCTGCATTAGCTTAGAGAGTTTATTAGTCCCTTGAACTGGTGACTGAGTCTGAGAGTGATCTGCAGCCTAGGGGTTTCAGTGAGCAAGTAGTTGAATATTGTTTGATGTCAGCCAACATCAACTATTTCAAGAGTTTGAGGGACTAAAACAGGAAAAGAAAGGCTTGGAAGTTATGGTGGATTTATGAGAAAATGCAGATGAATTAGGAAAGTTTATTCGAATTAGATAACGGGTAGTATATTACGACATGTTTTGTATTTAGATTTCTTCAAACTTTATCTCAAGCTATCCTAGAAAGAACCCCATACAAAATGTGCTTGCCTTTCTACAGTTCTACATACACAATGGTTGCATTTGAATTTTCCTTTTAGATGGAATGTTGGTGTGATGATGTAACTCTACCTATGAATAGAAACTGCCCATTTCCATTTCATCTCAGTTGATGCTTATATTTAATCTGCATACAAACCCAATTCATGGGTGCAATCCAGTTTATACATACGGACCCTTTGTTTCATTTTAGGCTTCATTCAATTTCAAGCATACAGTGAGGTGGGCTTGAATGCCATGAAGTTCATGAAATGACGCATTTGTTCATAATATTGCGTAATCTTAGTCTCGAACCACCTGATGCGTGGGCAATTATCCATAATATTAATGTTGCTTCTCACAAGTTTATCTCTTGCTTCATATGGCTTAGACACCTAATAATTTGTGATTGCAGTTATATGATCAACTTCAGTAAATGCTCATAATTTCACAAGGACTTCTTTGCATTGAGCTGCATTAATATTATATTAAGTGTAATTAATGTATTGGTTTCTACAGAATTTATTTTTCTAGATTAAGCATAGGGAAATCTGCACCATTCTGTGCTGGTTGGGGTGTCTGTTTCCATATCACCTTCCTATCCTTGCACATCTAGTTGAGTCTTTTTCATTCTATAAATGTGTTTTAACGATCGGTTAAATGTTTATAGATTTTGGGATATCCCCGATACAACTGAAACAGATAGCGAACCTTCGGCAGCAGAAAAGCAACAAATTACAACCCTCCGTCCTTTAGTTAATTGTGAGAAGAATGTAAGTCACGGGATCAATGTTTCCGTAGATTCCATTTCTTTCATCATCTGTTTACACGGTTCTTTTTGTGTCATTGCAGGAGGCTTCTGTTGAGCCAGGAGACATCCTTTCTCAAGTCTCACAAACTCATGATGTAATCAAGTAACTCTCTTTATCCTGCTCAATGACTTCAGCTTTTAACTTCACTTTGGTCTAACACGACTCCAAGTTAGGCATTCATATGTATGTTGTGATAACTGTTAATACCTTGATTTGGTTCTTACAATAAATATATTTATGTTACAATTCTTTCAGGACCTTGGACAAAACAATCTCCTCTTTGGAGATGCAGCTTGCTGCAGCTAGAGCTGCCAAAGGTGAAAGTGAAGAAGCATCTCCTATTGTGATAAAACCAGGAAATGAACAATTAAAGAGGCGTCAGAAGGTTTTCATTGTAATGGGAATCATGACTGCGTTTAGTAGCAGAAAGCGCAGGGATTCGATCAGACAAACCTGGATGCCACAAGGTTGAATGAAAAGCTTGTTCTCTCACATGAACTGTATCAGGTCTTAATATAATTTAGTTCCCTCATTTTGCTGATGTTTTTTTAGGAGAAGAGTTAAAGAAGTTAGAGAAAGAGAAGGGGATTATAATACGTTTTGTCATAGGGCACAGGTAACTCATGTGAGATTTTGAAGGGGTTATTATGTGATATTTTTGTCTTAATTGATTCAGGTCTTGATTTTGTCTTATATATGTCAAATAATTTGTAATCTTCAGTGCAAGTCCAGGCGGTGTTTTGGATCGTGCTATTGAGGCAGAAGAAGAGCAACATAAAGATTTTCTGCGGCTTGTATGTTACTTTTTTAACTCTTTATTACTTGTACCTCATCATTTTGTTTGATTATTTTAGTTTCACACAAAATTCGCAAAACAAATATTTGTCATGATGCATGCTATAATTTTCCTAGTTCAAAGTCTTCAAAACAAAGATGAACTTTCCTCAGTGAAAAAAAAAATCCAATATCCCTGAACTTTTATTCATCTTGCAGAACCATGTAGAAGGATATCACGAGTTGTCCTCAAAAACCCAAATTTACTTTTCAACTGCCGTTGCTATATGGGATGCCGAATTCTTCATCAAAGTTGATGATGATGTTCACATAAATCTTGGTTAGTTGATCAGTATTCTCACACATCTCTGATTTGAATAAAAGTACGTTACTGTATATGCAATTTGAGAACAATGCATTTCTATGGATTTTCGACAGGTATGGTGGGTTCTACCTTGGCTCGCCATAGATCTAAACCCCGTGTTTACATTGGTTGTATGAAGTCTGGCCCTGTCCTCGCACAGAAGTAAGTAGTCATACTGCTGTGATCTGCCGGGTTAGCTATCTCTTGTATGTATCATTTACCAGATACACTGGATAACTTGTGCAGAGGGGTCAAGTACCACGAACCAGAATACTGGAAATTTGGCGAGGAGGGAAATAAGTATTTTAGGCACGCAACAGGGCAAATATATGCTCTCTCAAAAGATTTGGCAACCTATATATCAGTAAATAGGTAAGCCCTTAACATCAGAACATCATCTAATAATATATACATAATACACTTGTAGTATCTATGACTTGAAAGTTGAAACTGTTAGTATATGGTCTCTTTCCTTTATAGGCACATACTTCATAGATTTGCAAACGAAGATGTCTCTCTGGGTTCTTGGTTTATCGGTCTTGATGTCGAGCACATTGATGATCGAAGTCTGTGCTGTGGGACTCCCCCGGGTAAACACTTGTTTCACTTATCTATGTATCATGCATTTCATATCCAATATACCATATGTTGTTATATATATATACTGGTGGGCTGCAGAATGCGAGTGGAAGGCTCAAGCAGGGAATCCATGTGCGGCTTCGTTTGATTGGAGCTGCAGTGGCATTTGCAAATCAGTGGAGAGAATGGAGGAAGTGCACCAGCGATGTGGTGAGGATGATGGAGCTATCTGGCACACCACTTTCTGATTAAACCAACTATAAACCTTCTCCACAGTGATCTTCCTGTAATTAATATATGTGAATGACAGTACCAGCTGCCCCGGATTTTGCTTATTTATGTCCCGGGGCAGTTGATAAATGATTAAATTTATTAATAGATGGAACGTTGTTTGGTAACACTTCTTGACCTGCCGAAGTTGCAGAATACATAAGGTGAGGCCTGAGGGACTGCTTTCAAGAAAATTTTGGGTCATTTATGCAGTCATGAAGAGGTTCCCTTAAGCGCTTGTTTGACAAGTCTACTGCAAGATTGGAATTTACATGAAAAAAGAGTTTATATTTACTACATCCTAAACTTGAAGGTGTTTGATAAAAAATGTGTTTGGCAAAAGCAAAATTATGAAAGGATGGACATAGACATGGGAATGAAAAAAATGATTTAGAGTTGAATTTTTTTCATTTTTACCAAGCAAGTCAACAAAATAAATATAATAGGCGGTTGTTTGGTATGTTTGTAGATATGTTGATAAATGTTGCTTTGAAAATAAATGCATATCTATAAAATGTCGTTGGATAATTAAAAAAAAATTCTAGTTAACCATAGTCTATAAAAATTTAAAATTTTATGAAATGACAAAATCGAATATGACATAATAATATATTAATATACCAATTTTTTTTTGTTTGAAGAGGAAATTCAAACTCCATAAATAGAAAATTAATATCAAATTTATTATATGCTCAACAAAATTATTTTGTAATAATATATTCATATTAATTTAATTTTTTATTGAAGTTTGGTAATTGTGGGGTATCTGAAATGTTTTGTAGTAAATTTAATATTTCAATTATTTCAGCAAACCCCATATCCACTTGATGGTTGAAGTAGAGTTACCAACCAGACTCTAGAGGTTCAAACTGTAACATAAGATCTCTAAATAATAGAGTTACCAACCAAACTCGTGGGTCCAAATTTTAACATAAGAGCTTTTACTATAAAAAAAAAACATAAGAACTCTTATAACATGATTACATGAAAACAGAAATTAAATATTTGAAATTCATACAATGTATACATTTCAACAGTACTCTTGTTTTGAATAATTTACTAGACATTTCAATTCAAAAATAAATCTATTTTAAAAAATTATTTATTACACTTATTTTATGTGTGTATTGTAGCTCTGGAGACGACCTGAATGCGAGATGTCATTCACAAAATCCAAATGACATTCGACCATTGGTAGAAAGGAAACTAATGTCCACAAGAAAGTTCGGCATTGTTGATGGAATATTTCAATGAATGAATGTCCTGTTTTGTGAGACCATGCATCCATTAAAACTCAAATCAACTACGTTTTCAATACCGAATCAATATGTGGGGGGGTCCTAGCAGATCCTTGGAAATGAAATGGATATTCAAAGTAAGGCATTATTTGTGGTTGAACTTCAACTAAATGGACCATCTTTCTCATGCCGAAGCTCAATCACTAACCAGCCCATTTGTATATTATGCACCGTCCATTAGGTCTCTCTCATATAATTAAGTTCTCTATCTCTATGAGCATCAGGCGCGTGAGTCAATTGACTGAAGTTATCTCAATCATTTGTAACTCGAATGAAAACTTCGTGTTAATACGGGTTCATTATAAATACCGCATAATTAAGGCTGAAAAATGTTTTAATCTGACTTTACAATCATGACCCACTAATTATTTTCCCTCTTAAACCTTCCATATATCATTAATCACATCCACTCAATATTTACTGTTTTTTCCACCATATAATGAATGTATTTCTTCTCATTGCTTCAAAGAAAACTGTGAACATTTTTCTTTAGGTGCCAATACCACTCAGGCTCACTACATTTAACTAATGAGAGATTACATAAAAGCAACACTTAATTAACTAAATAATTTCAAACACTAGAAAGCAAATCAAACCGTGTCTTCAATAACTAATGAAAAGTTTGGCACTCTTTCAAATAAGTGGTATTGGTGAGACGAAACCTTTTCAAGTCACTATACATATATATTATTTATGAAATGTGTAGTGTGTGGGGCTTATAATATATAGTAGCTGCATGTGGAAGTCATGGGAACATAGATATATACATAGATTCCTTGTAACACCCAAATAGTAAATACATACGTACGTGAGTCCATACTATGGCCACGTAAGCGTCATATATATTGTGATTTGTGGCTCATTCTCGATCACAACAACACATGGTCCATATTTATTACGTTAACATGACATGGCCAAACGATATATATTGGTATATGCGGCTTTGGATTGTATTTTTGTATAGTAGTGGCCGGTTGGCTCTATATTGGGTGGTGTTGTGTGTGCAGCCATTGGCATCGCCTATGGTTGTTTTGTTGCCTCTCGATTACGTTGACCGGCAACAACGTTCACACCGTTGATTTATAAAACAACGTTGTTTGTACGTAAATGTTCCATTTAATTTGTTTTTTCCATATATCCAGCTCACGATGAAACCAAAACGTAATAATTTATGAGGTTGCTTTGGTCTCGCAATTCATTATCCTTCCATCAACATTCAATATGGTTTATGCGTAGACTAATAACTAACTAGTTTACGTATATTTATTTGAAAAATAAGGTAAATATATATAACCATAAAACGAAGTCTACTCATATCACCAATTTTAAAGAGAATGTGCATGGTGTGAGCTGCCGTGAAAATATGGGAATTTTGGATTATGTACTTTTATAAAATTGTCATGTTCATACTGTTTGTGTCGTATTTTAAACTAACTTTCTTCAATTTAATTACGCGTTTTACGTCTGGATAAAAATGATACATAGGTGCTAATAACATATTTTGAATTACGTGTGATTTGTTTACACTGTTTAAAGCTTAATAGCTAAAATAACCATGGCCGGCACTACTATTGGTTCAGTTTATAAGGTGACAATCATATTAGTCAATCACCAACATTATCATATTTCTAAAGGCACATTTAAAACTCATTTTAATTCAATGTTCTTTGATTGACTTTCTCATTCTTTTTTGGTGGTAAATATTTTATGATATGAGATTATTTATTATTCTAGAGTTAAAATATGTTATTCATCTAAATCTTATGGGTACCACAATTTAATTTTCATTTACGATACAACTTAAACTTTAATTAGCGTGTCACCTTGTCCCTTTCATTCTAACTAAATCAAATAAACAGTTTTAATTTAAATAAATTGGAGAATATAATTAATATATATTATAAAAGTTAGTGAACCGGTGTCATACAAAATGGAGACAAGGACTAATATAGTTTTGATGTCAATGATGAAACCACCTCTAATTATTGAAGAAAATCAAATGAGTTTGGTGGTGGATTTTGATATTTTCAAGAATATCGCCTAACAAAGTCCAACGTGTTTGTCTAATCTCTTTGTGATTATGATAACCTCACCAATTAGCTTAAACACTTCGTGTGAGAGAATTAATATAGAGAATTCCCCAACTTGTCATCGTCTCTTACTAATTTTGGGTTCATTATAAAATATTAAATTTACGCAATACCTTAACATGCTCTAATTTTTAAAGTAAATGCGTGTACAAACTCTTGCGCATGCAGTGCATGTTTGGACTAAATATGTTTTCAAATCTTTGAGCTGTGATTGTTGACTATGATACCAAATAGTCGAATTTTGAGGTTCTTAAACTAAGGAGTGTTGCTAGTTTTCTTCTTTTTTTTTCACTTGTTTAGGACAAAGTGGAGCTCAAAAGGCCATGTAGAAGTGCAAAATGCAAATTAATAATTAGAGCATACCGTGATTAGGTTTTATATCTGCAAATTATACATATTTTAATTTTAAGAACTTAAGTAAATAAATATATATTTTTGTATAATATTCAACCTATGTTTTTTATTTTTATACTTCTTGAATTCTTTTCTAATTTTCATAACGTCTCAAAGTGTGTTCTAGTATTTTGCAAATGCTTATAAATCAATAAATTTAGGTAGTGTTTGAATAAATTTAGAATATGAATGGAATCAATAATATTGGGAGTGAAAATATTTTTTGCAATTGAAAATCATTCTTATGACCAAAAAGTCTTAATCGGACCCTGAACAATAAACATTTCAATTTCAGTCGGATTTTTTTTCCCATTCATCAACAATTTTTTAATTGAAACGTTACTATAGAGTAATCTATTTCAAAAAGAAGAAAGATTATAAGTCAAACAAAAATGTGGCATCAATAAAAATATAACACATTATTCGACATGGACTTGACAACGAGATTTTACATTGCACTTATTACAATTCTAATGTCGTCGGAGTGGAAATGTATAAAACTTTGACGGTTTGTCGAGATATCAATTGTTTAACTTAACATAAGCAAAAATAATAATGATATAAATGCGTTATTCTACTTTTCTAATAATATTATACAAATATATGCAAAACAATGTAATACTACCCACAAATTATCTTAATCTAGAACATAATTTGAAAGTGAAAATATGAGAAACTAATTTTTAATTAGCAAGCTAAGTGAGTTTTAGACGTGGAACCATGCATGTTAATTTTGTCTCTTTGTGATTAGAAAATTTGTACTCAAAATAGTTGAAACTTGAAAATGCATTAATTTGATTGCTTTGAATGACATCCTAACCATCCAACAAGAGGGAAAAAAATAATAGCGCTCTACCAAACTAGTGATGTATATTGACGAATTTAACCTCAGATTATGTGGTTTGTTTACTTCATTAATTGGTCTAACCATGTGCATTTTCGCCAAGTGTATGAACAGTCCACTAATCAGTCTGCGACTATGATTAGTCCACCTTTTTCCTTTTTCAATCCAGTCATACGTTGAAAGTACTTTTATTACCCTTTCCGTCCCAAAATGAGCGTCCTGTTGTCTAAATTTTTTGTCCTAAATTGAGCGTCCTGATTCTATTTTAAGGTTATTAGATTATTGTTTTTCCCATATTACCCTTATCACTTATGCACTAAAGGAAAACCTAATCTGAACTGCACATGAGGTGTAGGAGGGAAAGTGAGGGTAATATTAGAACATTAAATTATATGGTAATCCTTAATTTTTGCAAAAATATAGAAACAAGACACTCATTTTAAGACGGAGGGAGTACAATTTAACGGTGACGCTCAAATATATCATGTTTGTTGAGATGAATACATGTTACAGTAACATACCGGCACCTTATACAAAAAATTATAATATTGAGTTGTGAGGTCGGTGGTTATGAACTTATGGTTTTTTTCTCTGTTTTTATTGGTGAGATCCAATTTAAGAAAGAAAAGTAACTAATGCACAAGCAAAATTATTAAGACAACCAAGATATGATAAAAAAAGTTTTTTTTTTTTACTTTTAAAAATGACAAAATAGTTATTGAATCCAATAAAAATCAGGAATTACAATTAATAGTGAACTAAATTGGTCAAATATCTACAATCAACCCACTTTACTCCTATACTATTCAAAAGTGACCCAATTTTTTTCCTATTTATTAATTGTTAAAGGCTAATGCAACAAATTGACGATAACCCCTACTAGCCATTCACCGAAAGCAATGAGTTCCTAGAGCTTATTTTCAAATCAAATAATTACCTTAGATTTACTAATAAAGCAAAAATATATACAACCAAAATGCTTAACAATATATAAAATATATCACGCATAATCAAACCGAAGATACTATTATACCATTCCTGATCTTCACGACCTATCTGAATTGAAGTGTATCAGATTTCACCACTATCTCTTGTCACTAATGATCCATCATCCAACATAAGTCTTCCCTAATAGTAATTGCTTCAATAACCCGACACTACACCACTCCACTCATGTTGGTAAAAAACAACTTATAACAAGGAAAGACATGTTGCAACCTCTATCAATAGAGTAAAAACAAACTATAAAATTAACGTACTTAATAAAATACGATTCAGACCAAAAACACATGAAAATAATCAAAATACTCGTAGCAAATATACTCTCACAAACTAACAAATATTAAGATGAAAAAGTAATAAGACGTTAGCAAGTAGATCGAATGAGAGAAACCAAACCAATGAAGAACAAAATTGATCATGTCGAATATCTTATATATGTGTTTATTCAATTAAAAAACTTCAGTTAAAGCCTAAGAAAACAAATAATAGTTATCTATTCCTGGTGTAATTGAGTTATGCTCTGAAATTCAAATGATCTATGAATGAACGTGAAAATAAGCAAACAGAAATGAAAATTGACATGGAGTAGTAGGGGTGAGATTGAAAAAAGCAACAAAAATGAGAAACTAAAACAAATACGGAGTATAACAAAACGTGGAAAACGAGAAACCGCGGCGACCAAACCAAGCCCTAGTCTCAGTCAGTGACACGCCGTCCCAATAATTCATAAACAAAGTGAATAGTAGTGGGCTATGAACAGAAACGCATACCCATTATAGTATATATATAGTAGAACCTCACAACACAATAAATATTTACTAGTCACAAATTCACAGAGAAACATCAACAACACCCAAAAACTAAACTGAAAGAAAAAAAAAAAAAATTCACCTTCAGTCTCATAATTTCTCATGAGTTCAAACAAAAAGTTCACATTTTTCCAAGTGATAGAGTTCTGCAATTTTATCCACTTTAGACCCATTGCTTCTCAACAGTTGGCTGTAGATTCGATCCCATTTTGGCTAAATGTTTGCTGCCGTTTGGGCATATAATTTGGCTATTTCTATTTTATTATAAAACTATTAGTATAAGGTTTGGTGATATGGTATTTATATGGTATTTATATGCAATTGTGTAGTCTGGTGAGAGTGTTTGTTGAGTCTTGTTTGGGCCTATGGTAATCTGAGGAGCGAGTCTCTCTACCGTTTATCACTGAATTCTTATCCGCTGCTCTTCCTCTTCCTCTTCCCTTTGTCTTCTTCTTCTTCTCTCTTCATTGCTTCTTCTGCAAATACCAACCATATCTCTATCTCTTCTATTTTTTCCTTTTATTGTTTATAGTTTTTTCATTATCTGATAAACTTATAGGGAGTTGGTTTCTGGGTTTCCTTCTCTCTTTTACCTTCCCTCTTGAAACCCTCGACTAGTCGTGGTTTAACGCTCATATATTCGATTCAATCGAGGGTTTTCTGTTTTTGTTTTGTTTTTTCCCACTGTAATTTATCTGGGTTTTGGTTCGGGAGGTTTTTTGTAATTCAATCGGATGGCTCTGCTTTCGGTTTTGTTGGAGGTTCTGCGAGGACCCACTATGGGGGATGTGCTGTGTGACCTTCTGATGCTCATGGCTCCTCTGTGGATTGCGGTTATTGTTGGGGTTTTGGTGGGATGGGCATGGAAGCCTAAATGGGCCGTTTTGGCTAGAGAAAGTTTCGATTTTTCAACATCCAAATCCTCTTCCTCAGCTTCGCCGGAATCGGAATCGACATCAACATCGGGGATTGGTTTTATTCCGAACTTGAATTCCTTGAAGTTTCAGCTGCCCAATTGCATCTCTTGGACTGCAGACGAAGGAGTTGAACCTTCTACTCTCAATTCTGATTGCAGGTGTGTTGATTTTTCTCAAATTCATCATTAATTCTTCACATGGATATAAATTTTGGAATTTTTGTGTGTTCCCAAATTGAATAAAAAATTAAGGGCAGGATCTATTTTTAGATATAGAGTGTGGAAATGAAATTGGAAGTTCAATTGCAAAGGGAGCAACTTTTAATGGCTTTAAATTTTGCTGTGTTCAGTTCATCTCAGCTTGAAACAGAAAAATCTACCCTTGTTGGGGGTGATGATTTAGAGCATATATGCCGACTTGTTGAGGAGAAAGATGGAGGTCCTGCTTGGATTAAGATGATGGATCGAAGCACCTCAACTATGGGCTATCAAGCTTGGCGGAGAGATCCTGAGGTAGTAACCTCCTCTTCTCCAACTTCTTTTGCCATCCGATTTTAATTTCAATTATAGATGCTATTAGGTATTGGCGTATTGCCATGTCACATTGGTATGGAATGCGTAGTTGTGTTTGCACATGTTTGTTCTGGTAATAAAAGTTATGTTATTGATTGGAATATGTTTGAATGGCTTTGCTAGACTGGACCTCCACAATATCGCAGCAGAACTGTTTTTGAGGATGCAACTCCTGAGTTGGTGAGAGATTTCTTTTGGGACGATGAGTTTAGATTGAAGTGGGAGGACATGCTTCTGCAAGCTTCAATTTTGGAAGAATGCCCCACCACTGGAACCTTGGTTGTACACTGGGTGCGCAAGGTGAGAAGAGCCTCCTCCTTGCCTTATCCGATGCATTTCTTTTCCTGACTGTGTGGCTAATGTTTTGAATGTCTTGTGTTGCAGTTTCCCTTTTTTTGTAGTGACAGAGAATATGTTATAGGTCGTCGAATTTGGGAATCTGGACGATCATACTACTGTGTAACAAAGGTATGAAAAAGCCTAGCTATCTTGAATTCTTTGCTTTCCTTATTATTTTCCATGCTTTCCCCCTGTGTGGTATATAGGGTTTCCTTTCAATGTTTTAGAAAATTTGGTTTATACCAATTTATCCTCTTTTAAGGACTAGGCTTTGCAATGGATTCTGAAGAGTTTCTACTGGTCTGGTAGATTATTCTAAGGCTGCATATCCAGTATCTCGTTACTGCAAATTACTTGTCATGTTTGGGTAGTTTTTAAGATTTGAGATACTTCGGTAGAGTTGAAGGTTTAAGATAACAGAACAGAAGATTCTCATAGCTGAATGTTTCCCATTTATTACTTTAAATGTTTAGGAATTTCCACATTCACTGCTATAATTGATCTGCACTCCTGAATTGTGTTCTTCAGTACCCTTTCACTCACTATCTGCTGCTCTAATGAATTGAGTTCCTAGTACTTTGTAGAGGATACTGGTACCAGTTTTGGTTGAGGGCATAGTTTTCTAGTGACTGTTAATTGTAACCTTTGAAGTGTATTTGGAATTTCCTTTGTGGATTATTTGGACAGGAACTTACTAGCATTTTATTTCATGTTTCAGGGGATACCCTACTCTGCTCTACCAAGGCGTGACAAACCTAGGCGAGTTGATTTATACTACTCAAGTTGGTGCATTCGTGCAGGTAAACTAGTTTAGTCTGGTGCTCGTTGCGAGTTTCTTATTTTCCTTTAGGTGGAGTCTGAATGGGAATGAGATTATCGTTCATCATGTTTGCATTAAGACTTTTTGTTGAAGAGAATGGCTTTGGATTGGGAATCTCATTCCAATTCTGAGTCTTGATTCTCCTTCTCATTCCAAATTTTTAATCCCAACACTATCTTAGTTTAAAGAATTGGAGTCCTCACAATTTCCTTGAGAAAAAGATTGATGTCTTAGAATAGACAATAGACAATAATCTGATGAATAAAATGAGAAGAGAAACTGTTATAATTTGGTTTTTGTTACGGTCCTGGGTCCAATTAATTGACGTATCTATCTCTTGAATATGATCCAGTGGAATCAAAGAGAGGAGACGGTCAGCTGACTGCCTGTGAGGTGTTACTATTCCATCATGAAGATATGGGTATACCTTGGGAAATTGCGAAACTTGGAGTCCGGCATGGCATGTGGGGAGCTGTGAAAAAAATTGAGCCTGGTCTACGTGCATATCAAAAGGAAAGAGCAGCTGGAGCAGCATTATCCCGTTGTGCTTTCATGGCTCATATCAACACTAAAGTCAGTGCTGACTACTTAAGATCTTTGGAGAGTGACACCAGTGATTCATCAGAGGTTGAAACCCTGGGTGGCTCACCTGAGAAGCCATTAGGAAGGAATCTACCTAAGCTTCTAGTTGTTGGCGGGGCTGTTGTCTTGGCTTGTAGCATTGACCGGGGACTCTTAACTAAAGCTGTTATATTTGGTGTAGCGAGAAGGTTTGCAAAAATTGGCAAGAGGTTGTGATGCGGGAATGCTCTTTGCATCAGTCTGATGGTACCGCCTAGACCTAGGTCTTTTGTTCAATTAGGCGGAAGATAAGATGATGTCTAATTCCAAGTGATTTGTACCGGTATCCTCGGTTGAAGGGTGCATTCTTTTTTCGTTTCCTTTGTAGCAGCTTCAGATCAGTGAATAGAAAAGGCGATCATATACTTGTACTCATCAAAGTTGAAAAATATTACTAAAAGATCTCATGCTGCAAGAATAACACATGTTTTTTTGTTTGATGATATAACATGTGGTGTTGATTCATTTTGTGTGACTGGTGATTGTTTCTTGCACGTCCCTCAAACAAGTGAGGTTTCTTAGGTTGTAAGGCCACAAATCCTAGCTAGATTATGTGCTTTATGTCTTTGATCAATATCATCTTGTTTAATTCACATGTTTCTTGCTTTGACATGATAGTTACTTAATTGGATAGTGTCATTGCAGTTTGTGTGTGTGTAGGCATAGTTGCATAATGGTTTGATACATGAAATGCTCTAATAGGTATTAGAGCTTGTTTGGTAAGTTTACTTCAAAACTAAAGGAACTTAAAATAAATGAACGTGTAACTCAAAACAAGCATACAACATGAGATCTAAAATTTTTATTTTCAACTTTTATCTTTTATTTGGAAATCTATAGTTTGTCAAACATTGTATTTGTATTTGAATGAAACATTTCAAATCAAATCTAAGGTCTCCAAACACAACGGTTCTTGAAAATTCTATATTGCGCCTCCTTGAAATTGGAAGTAGTGTTACCAAACAATCACTACCCGAAGCAGTGAGAAACCAAAACAAAATAGCTTTTGAGTATTTATTTGGGTTGAGTAGACAGAGGCCCAATTTGATACAACAGACCGGTTCTATTATTTATTTGAGCTTTATACTGCGAACCCTTTTGTTATATATTTTGACAAATATTCTATATCTTATTATCTTTTTTTTTAATAGAAATCGGAGAAGTTCTATTTATAGACTAAATTCAAAAACATTACAGAACAAACTAGAACTAGCCAGACTAAGACAAAGGAAATACCAATAATACGGAACTGAAAAACTAATTGAGCGAAGAACAAAATAAACCTAGTCTCTGACGAGACGAACCAAATTTCAATGCAATCGCACCCATATGAATTAGGTACTAACCAAATAAACAAATCAGGGGCACCGGGTAAACCCTCCATCCGATCTGCATACCCGCAATCATCACTCTCATAACCTCTAATCTTCTCGTCCATCCGAACCAGACCACCCATTACCCGGCACCCTCGTCGCCATTCCACTGCCACTGCTACTCT